>DWJN01001021.1:0-19903 GCA_018248895.1 Carystus phorcus
ATCGTGTTTTAAAAAATATATAGTTTTTACACGCATCAATATCGGATTTTACGATATCGGTCTAATATACGTTTCAAATATCTATACCTATACGATTTGTATCGGCCACCTCTACTACTTGTTATGTGGTCCCATTTGGATTTGAGCGACATCTGATGTGTGTTTCTGAGTTAAGCTTTCTATTGCGGATTTACTTGATGCCTGGTGCGTAGGACTTAGTAGGAAGATCGGAACATTTAATTTGCCGTATTTAATTGAAATCTGTTTTTTTGGCTTCATACAAAGTGAAAGCACGATAAATGATACTGAAACATATATTTTATTTTCTTGATTGAATTTGTGTTCCTTATAAAAAAACTCCAATTACATCTATTTATAGTTATATCCGCCTTTTGTATTTATACTTCTGTATGGTGCAATAAAGAATAATTAAATAAATACATATATAATTAAAATACGTGTAACAGTTATCAGTGGTCGAAGATATTTAAAAAACCGTTAATCACAGATTAACTAGAGATTCTACGATTGTGTTTGAAAATTGAACTCACAGATTAAATAGAGATAACACGCATAGTGAACCCGCCAAACTATTCGCGGGTTATAGCCATACACGAACTTCTGTCACAATAATTCATAATATTTTCTTATTTACAGCGCTCGCCCCCTTAGTCCTGCGTGGTGCGTGCCCACAATGTAGTCCACAAGAAACGAAACAGATTCAGAAGACTTTATCTCACGTGCAGAGGAATTATCCCCAGCAATGGGCAAAGATTGTTCGACAATACTCCGGTTAAGAAGACGTGATTTTAATTTAAGGACTGGCAACATCACGTAAAGATTCTGTCACAATCACAAAGCATCAGTGAATTTTGTATCGCAAATGTTACCATCATTTTTATTACGCTTTCTTGGGTATCTTTCAAACCACTTTCAAACCTATTGTACAACTGCTATGTAATAAAGTCATGAATATGAATATTAAACATATTTTTTTTATGTTTAAACAAGTAGTTGAAGTATATATTACATTGAGTGAAACAGTATTTTATTGAAGTAGGTACCTAGCTACCTACCTACCTGCTTAATATACATATCGCGTTAGAAAATGGACTAAGGATTGTGAGTGAATTTTATTATTTTTTACCAGATTGTGGATACAAAATAAAACATATTTATATATTAAATAAGTTAAATGTATTTTTTTTTAATATTGAAATATTTTCAAATATTTCAGCTTTATTATAATTACGTCTTATAATATGTAAATTAAACCTATGATTATGTTAGAATAGTCGTAGTAATTATTAAAAAAGACATACCTACATTTTTTTTACAATTTTATTTACAAGATATACCTGTGATTGAATGTTAACGTTAATATTAGTAGGTATGCATAATTTTTGGGCAAGTGTTTATAATGATGCATATGTATCTAATATAATTGAAAATGTTTGTTATATAAAATTTTTGAGATGATAAATAAATCTTTTCTACAAATGTAAGAAACTGTTGTGAATTGATAATTATTAAAAATAAAGAACAACATTGTGTTATTATTGAAAGTACCGTGTTTCATATATTACAATTCATAAATTACATGCCTTTTTAAAACATTCAAAACTGCAACGTTAACCTTTTGGCAACTATTTTTGTTTATATTAGCAAACTAGTTCGTATAATCTAACTAATAAAACAAAATTCGCGCCCTTGCCTATGAAAGAGTGGCTTCACGAAACGAAATTTCATAAACATTTTCTTGGAAAATGTTTGAAAAGTTGGTTTGTTCATTTTTGCAAAAATGAAGTTTGTATGAACAAAGTTCATAAATGAGGCTTACAATAAACGAAGTGACTTAAATGATTACGTAAGGGTTACATCCCTTTACAAGTGACTCTTTCTTTCTATTAAATACGGTTGTATTTATATGAAAATGAGAACCAGATAAAATAAGGCTGTGCATATTTTACGTGATATAAATGTACCTACTTATAATTTTGAATTGAATAAATCTTGTAAGAAACTTCGAAGTTCCTGGCAAGGATCTTCCGACAGCACAATCTTTATATTTTATCTATATCTTTATCATTAATCTTGTACTTCATGTTTAAATATAAATTCATTTTAAGTTATACAAATATACTTTTGATATTTCACTAATAGTTTTGTTAAACAACATATTTTTATGGTTGTTTTATTTTTTTATATTAAACAGCTTCTTTCCTAACAGATACTAGATGGCGCTGCACCAAATTACAGATTAATATAAGGCTAGATAGTATATTTATGAGAAAAAAAATAAAAAAATAATTAGGCCTAACATAAAAAAATCTGTATTTTAGAGCAAAATTCGGGGTCAACTTGGGGATCTTAATTTACCTTGGGCTAAGTCTATCTCCCCCGCTCGCTACTCTTGGTGGTATTGCCACAGACTAGGTAGAGATAATGCACATGTTAGTACACTTTGCTAAACTACGATCCTGATCCCTAATTAATTAGAGATTATTTTAGGTTATGGGCAGTTATAGGCAGTAGAGAATTTAATGATGATCTAATTTTATACGCTTGGCTAGGTACCATCCATTTTCTAAATTTGACTGTGAAAGGTTTTTTACATAATATTCTTATCAAGCGATAGAAAATCGGATCGGATCGGAGAGCTAACTAATTGTATCACTTACCATGAGAGGGAATACATCTATGCATTGAAAAAACCATAGAATATAATCAGGGATATATTTTAAAATGATAAATTTATTTTTATGGCAACGATAAAAGCTATTTTGGGAGGAGTATAATTATTTCAATGTTGGTATCTGCTGACGCTGTCCTAATAACTATTTCCGTGTGTGTAGTTTCAGTATTTATATTTGAAAAATTGCTTATTCGTATAATTTATTTATGGAAACAATCTTAAAATTAGAGATTTATTTGTTTTACGCAATTAGTGTACTCTTATTTCCCTATAACTGTTAATACACTCATTTTGACCTACCAGTGCTACCACCCGACTTAGCTCACGAAATAATTTCGTACGCAGTCGGTGAATTTATTTACAAGTTCTATTTTGCAACTATTTTGACAATTACGGCAGAACAAAATCTACGGAAATTTAATTTTATGTGGTATCTGTTAATTTTACTTCATAATGCATATAATGTGAATGGGAACTTTGGATGATGTTACAATAGTTGCGTTCGACCTATAGTGACTATAGCACAAAATATGGTCGTACGTTTCACCTAAACAGATAAGTGGTGATGTGTGAACAAACAGAAATTAACTATTTGGATGGGGAGGTGGTATGGGTGAAGCTGGGGTCGTGTTGGTGGCCCGGCGAAGTGGTGGGACCGGACAAGCTTCCGCCCGATGTCCTGCCATCATTTCGGAAACCACCGATCGCTGTTGTCAAGTTCTTCCAAGAAGATGCTTAGTAAGTTTACAAATATAACCTCTATTTCCAATACGAAAACATCAAATCCCTATGGCATTTTGAAACTACCAGGTTTCATGGTGGTGCTCATCACTATTTATTTATGTAAAAAGATTATGCTAATAATATTCCCACATCTCATGCCCAGTTTTTTTACATAAAATATTCATTCACCAGATATTTGTCTCACTTATTTTAAACATATTGAATTTTTGCTACATTGTAACTATGTTGTATGTAGTTGTCATCGTATTATATGGCTGGCTCAAAATATAGTTAACGATAAATAATTTAAGTCTCAACTTAAATAAATTGATATTTAATTTTAGGAATTTGGTAAACATTCAATTATAATATTAATAATAATGCACTTATAGCCCCACTGTAGAAATATCTGAGTTCCGGGTGCCATGGACAATATACTAAGATAGGAATCCGCACCCAGACTTGAGCAGAGATTTTCAACATTCAAATCTCAGCCTTTGTGAGACCCTAGATCTCCTAGAACAAAGGATCTTCTGGGTGCTGTGGAGAATATACTAAGATGAATGCAGAGACTGAGTGCAGAGAATTTCAACATAAATATTTCTGCCATGTTAGGAAATGAATCTAGTTCCCTTAGTACAAATGTCCAGAATATTAACCATTCTGCAGCATGGATCACCAGTTTAAACATATTATTTTCTTCATTTTTCAGCGAATATGTGAAGAACCTCAATTCAATATATAAGTACAATTGTAACCGTAAAAATGAATTCATCAACAAAGGACTATGTAAGTTATAATAACAATAATAATAATCAGTTTACAACATTACGCACTCACAGCTCCACACTAGGATTTCCTGAGTTGTGAGTAACAAGAATAACACACAAAGACAAGCACATAAACATATATATATTTAAACACACACACACACCCACCCATACCGAGAACAGAAGTTTAAATTTGATAATGTATTTAAAATCGGATTTCTGCTTTGCTGTGAATCAAATACAGAAACCTTTAAATAGGTTCAGCACCATGCTTTGTGCTATGCAGGTGGGTATACAATTAAGTAATATATATATTTTATGTCACTATGCTGTCATAGTTAGAGGCTATGATGAATTAGTGGCTATTATCACATAAAGAAATAATTAACGCCACACACTCATAGCCCCACACTAGGATACCCTGTGTCGTGGGGGCCAAGGACAACACAGAAAGACATACACACACCCAGACCGGGAACAGAAATATAAACTCATCATTTAAATTTCTGTCTTGCCGGGAATCAAACCCAGAACCCTTAGAAAGCCAATCCGGCATGGTAGCCATTACGCCACATGGGCTATCGAGAAATAAAATTGTACAATAAGTATGTACTGTCATTTTATCACCCTAATATATAAGTAACATCAAAGCCATCACTTTAAACTTGATCAGTCTAAATTATAACTATTATATGTTCTTCAAATGAATTACTCAGGTTTAGTTTTGTTTTTTTACAAACAAGCTAGTCCCGTATGAACTAAATTCAGCATAGTTTGCTCTAACATTGTAGTCCTAAATATCATGCCATATGGAGGATCGGTGATATGTGGATCTTCTTTTTTACAAAGTTTCATTTTAACAACTTGTTTTATATGCTTCGGAGACACCCTTGGAGACGAGTATGGATGTCATTGCTGAATTGATGGCTAATATCTCTACAATAAGCACATACATATTACTTACATATTTTCCAACATGCCATAATGTATGTAAAAATTCCATGATTCCATCCATCCCAGTTGGTAAAAAACGTTGCTTGGTTTCATCTAAAACAACTAGCTCTCGGACAATTAAATAAATACATATTTTATTGTTAATTCTATAAAAGGGCTAGTCATTGAGCTATCTTTTCACATGAGTAATGTAAAGGTTAAGCTATGGAGTAAAGAGTCCGGTGTCATCTATCAGATTGGACCTGGCACCATTACCTAGTCTATTATGGTACATATGGTCTCCACTCCTTACAGTTATACCATTAATAATTTCTTGTTTTGTTCAAGTATAGATTAATATGCATAACCAATCACATTTATAGAAGGCAAGATTCCTCTCTCACTCTTCTTACAATAGCTTCCTACAGCCATACAAACCTGGAAATATATAGACAAATCCATTGCAATATGTGAATATATATTAAGAACTTGCTATTTGTAACTTATTGACTCTATAGATGCATGATTGTTTGTAACTTGCAAGTTTGCTTGATTGTCTGTATCAAGTAATCATCAGTAACATGGTTAAAATGTAACAGCGTTTTGAGAAATGATCATTAGGATGTTCTCCATTCAACATGAATTACTATGTACTTTAATACCATGCAGTTATGTACCATCAGGGTATGTTTCAGTTCTAGGTCTTCCCATAAAAGATAGGAAATGTTTTTATGTTGCAGGATAATACCCAAATGTACTAATCTTATCATTTTCTTGTTTGTGTGTGTGTCACTGTTATATTTCTTTTTGTGTTAGTGGATTTGTGAATGGTTTAGAGTCACAATATGTTTTGTTTGTTTTTTTTATACTTTTTAGCTTCCAAGCTAACATCTGTTGAATCTAATATTATGTAAAAATAAAGAAATATGTTATAAAAATAAACTAAAAAACATTAAATATTATGTTACAGATATGTATAGAACAAAACATGGGCATATGGAGAAGTTCCCGGAAGATGTTATTCGTGCGGAAGCAGCAGTGGGTGGAGACATCACAATTTTAACTAGAGATGAATTTCAAGAAACAAAAAAAGAAAGCTATGCTGATCTTTTTGGTGATCCCACAAAGAAAACCCCACAATCTAATAAAAAAGGTAATTGTCTGGAGCTATGAATAAGATGTCATAACAATGTCAATCAACATCAACATCATCATAATATTCTAGAATTTGGGCAAAATAGGAATTAAAAATCAAAAGTAAACCTTCACATTCACAATGACAGGATACAGTTTTATTGATAATATCAAAATTATATGTATGTGTCAAGTAATGTTATTTATATAATGGAGTATTTTCTGATATTTATGAAAATGAAGTTGCAGGTAGAACTTATATGCATCATAGTAAAATTTTATTGAAATTCAGTACATCTTGGTAAAGTTTTAGTATACTTAAAAGCTCAAAAAGCATATGAATATAATAATGCCTTGTGTAATTATGTAATTAGGTAATTATGTATTGTGAAATCTATTTTCCATAAAAGATTATTACAATATTTGTCACTATTATTGTCACAGGGCGAGGAAAAGGAAGGCCATTGGATTCATCCAGAGATACTACTCCAAGAAAGGTATGTTTTTTTTTTAATAGATAACCTATTAAAATGCAGAAAAGCCGAATTATGAAATGGGTAAAGTTCGCCCATAGACATTAATGAACAAATGCATCATTAATATTTTGTTGGATCAAAATAGAAGCAGAGTGAGCATCTATATAAATCCAGTTCTCTGAGACTAGAACTAAAAAACGTACACAGTAATACATAAATATGCAGATAAAACAATCCTCCCACTGCATGAGTACCCCCAGTTTTCTTTGTCCTTTATATATAACAATAACTAAATAACTGATGTCTTCTAGACTAAAGGTTGACTAGAACATAATCTTTTAGCATTAAGCCGCTTTCAACCACTTTGGACTTGTAAAGTTTAAGAAAAATACAGACCCCAGCATCCTCTAAGCCATAGAGTCTAAGGGATTGGACGTCCAATTCAGCAGGATGAATTGCGAGCAAAGAAATGCAGCTTGGACTTAAAGGTTCTTTCACGCCTATTAGATACAAAAAATAAAATGCCTCCAATTGGGAAGGTGGCTGCCAAAGTTTACTACAAGTTGGCACTACTACATTATGACATTGTGTTGTATAATTACAATTATTTTCATTAACTGCGCCTTGATTAGTTCATTTTGTTATGATTTATGTCACTTTATTGGAGTAGAATAGTTTATTGGAATGGGTTTTAACGTAAAAATATAGAAAGTCATTTATTTCAAAAAGCCATAAAGCTGAAACAGCACATGGAATATCCATTAAGTTTTTAAAAATCGTGCTGTGAAAAATAGCAATGGATATACATTTCAATCCTGAACATTTCCATAAAAAATGTACTATATAGCTGTCTTAAATTCTTGAACCGCTATCTATTCAGAATTTTGCTCTACTTCTTCATGTGTTAAGTCTTATGTATCTTAATATTTTTTATCTTTACAGATAAATATCAACAAGCCTAACTACAAAGTACATATATTGGTGCAAGGATCCCAGACTACTCCTCCACAAGCAGTATCTTCAGAAACGGCATCAACCCCATCTACGAGTCGGGCGGGCTCTGAACCTTTAGATGAAAATAAAGTAAATGCAGAACAGCCTGTCTCCACACCTCCCACCACACCGAAAATGTCAACATCAGGCATATACTCATGTCATGCTTGTGCATTTACTACAACCCGCTTGAATGTTTTAATTCTTCATAATAAAACACACAGTGTTACATTTATGCCATACACACCATCACCAGTAAGAAAAAAATTAACTAAACCATCGAAATCTTCCCCTAGCACAACAAAAACTACAAAGGTACGTAAATCACGCCCGGAAAAGACTGATAAAACACCTAAGAAATCAACAAGTCAAAAACGTGTGGCTGAAGATAAACCAATTATCGAAGTGAAAAAGATAAAAACGGATGAAGAAATAAAAAGCAGTCTTTTAGCTGATTGGGATATTGATGATGACTCAAATGATGAATCTTCAGTGATGGTTATGGCTGGATCACCCGAAGTAGCGGCCCCTGCGGAGTCTCCGGCCGTCGCTCCTCCAGCAGAGTTACCAGAGGCACAAGTCCCTGCAGAACTTCATGTATCTATTTCGAAAAATTCAGAGGATTTACCTATATCAGAGAAACCAGAATCTTCAAGTGATTCTAAATATGAATTTTGTGAAGATGAAGACTGGCTAGAAGAAGCAGATGTTGGTAGAAAAATACCGCGCGTGATGAATCCAAAACGAAAAGAGGATACAAAAAGCGTAAGTTTAGATGATGATGAAGTAGCTAGAGAAGTAGCAGAATTATTGAATAAAACAACAGTTCCAGAGTTACCATCAGCTCCCGAACCCTTAAAAGTGGAGGAAAATTTTCCGGAGCCGTCGATCGTGAAATCCCCAGATAAAAAACCGGAAACGGGTACAGAGTCGGGTGACTCACCAGAACAAAAACCATCCATAGAAGCTCAACCGCCTAAAACCATTTTTAAAACTAAAACTTTTTTTCGAAGTCGACATTCTCGAAGTCAAGATGCAATTGGGAAGTATGTCGCAGAACAATTGAATGCTGAAAGATTAGATATGTCAGAAGATATTAATGGATCTGAAATACTACCGGCCGAAGCTAGAATTTCGCCATCAATAGACGAGCCAGTAAAAGTAGCACGCTTGGCACCGAAAATTCAGTTAAAAAAGATGAAAGCAGAAGCTGCACAAATGCGGGAAAAGGAGAAAAAATCAACAGACATGTTTAAGGAAGATTATGTCACAAACAATCTGACGCCATCTGCAGAGGTTCTAATGTCACTACCGGAAAGTCTAGTTTTGAAAAATAACGAGATGGAAATTGAGGAATCGCAGGACAAATACGATTTTGCTCTAGATCAAATTCAGTCTAATTCACCAAACCATATTGCTCATATTGAGGTTGAACATCTTACTAAAACTGATGACATTTCATTAGATCAGTTACAAGATTCTCCAAAAGAGTTAGAACCTATTTGTGAAGATATAAACATAGAAGTAAAAGGGACAATTGAACCTGAATTATCGCAAGAGTTACAAGAAGACAATGAATCTGATTCAGTGTCAAAGATTAGTGTAAATAAAGAAGAAGAACAAGAAAATATTGTTCACATAGAGATTAGTGACGGAGAACCTAATCTTAATTTGTTGGAACGGGAAGAGGTACCGGATGTGACAAACAGTAAATCAGAACCTAGCCAGAAAACTACGTCATATACAACACATAAAATTGAAGTAGATAAAAAACAGACTGATGAAATGGGTGATCAATGTTATGAAAAGAATGATGAAAAAATTTCATGCAATGATAGTTTAGATAATATAGATAATAGACAAGTATGCAACGCAATTGTAAAAGTTGATAAGACTGCGTCAGATGTTACAAATGAACAAGGAAAACTCGTAACAAATGAAGAAAAATCGCATCACTCGGCTGAGCCTTATATGAACGAGTCTACAGCGTCAGCTGTTGATGCTTTGTTAAGTGTATCTCGAGAAACTGATAGAGTTACTAGACTCATTAGTAATGACCTTCCAGAAGATTTATTTGAGGACGACAACAAAGATAGTTCACCAAAAAATATGAATGGTTTTGTTGAGGGAGGCGATGATAAAAATAATTTTATTCCAGCAACAAATATGGAGATTGACCACAAAGTACATGAAGTTACAAATGAAGAGGTTGTGGAAACAAATGTAAACGAAAATTTGATTACTAATCGTAATATGATTGGAATTAAAGAATCAGAAAGTATGGATAATGATACCCCTGTAAAAAACGTATCGATAGTTGTCCCAGAAACCATTCCATCGGAATCAGATCTTCAAATAGCAGAGACACTGATTAATTTACCTTCCACCACCATTCAAAGTAAGGCTAACGTCGAACCTCAAGAAAATATCAACATAGAGATTAAACCTTTTGAAGATGAAATGTTATTTTCTAAAAAGTCTGTTACTTTAGAAAATAAAAAAGTTGACTTAGATAAAACTTGTGTGGAAGATAACATAGAAATTCCTCCTAATCACATTACAAATACGGAGAACTTGACATCTCGCTTTGAAACTGAACAAGAAAAAAGTGAAAACTTGTACGCGGCTCAATCTTTAGTTCAAATGTCAGAATCAATGGAACATAAAATAAGTATACCTGAAATAAATACTACTGTTACAAAAGATAAACCTCTTACATATACACCTGTAAAAGATCATGAAATTGTTCCTATTAAAGACAATGAAATCACATCAGACCAAAAATTGTCTATATTAACAATAGAAAAAAGTAATGAACTTTCAAATGGTAATAAAATTCCATTCGAGTCAGGTTCCCCAAAGTTGCTGAAAATTTTAGAAGAGCCCTGCTCACCAAAGATTGGGCCTAGTATACTGACAAAACAGATAATTGTTTCCGGAAAAGAAAAAAAATTGAATTTGGAAGTGGGCAAACCCGGAGTTTCTGGTAAAACACAGTCGCCGAAACAAAAAATAATAATCCGTCGATCTAACACTCCTCACAAAAACTTACTTAATAATGTTACTGAAGTGGCAACCCCAGACAAAATCATTCTTTCTCGTACTAACAATGCCTCTCTAGAAGGATCTTCTGTTCAAACGTATACCATCCAAACGGCTACCGAACCACAATCAGATCCCAATACCATTGTTATCCAGCAAAAAGTTAGAAAAATATCGAAACCAGCTTCCAAGGTACAAAAACTTAAACCTCACACGTCGGTTGTGCCAACATTACAAGCGGGAAAAGATGTTAATGATATGCAAAATACAGAAGATGTTGTGTTCGATATAAATTCTATGCCAATTGTGTTGTCAGATGACATTTTAACTCCTGAAAGCATTGAAAAAATGCCAATTGTGATGTCCGATGGTAACATATTACCAAATCCATCAATTACGCAAAAGATCGTAAAACCTAAACAAACAATAATTGAAAGTGAGAAAATTGCTATTAGTCCAACACATCAAAATACACCTAAGCAAGAATATAAGACATTAATAGTGAATCCAGTAAATGAAGGTAACAAAGTTACCACACCAAATATTTTGTCCAGATCATCTAAATTACGTGGTACAAAGATGTTAGTAATCGATAAGACGAGTGGAAAACAGAAAATTATTATGACGAAACAAGCTCCGCATACAGAACCGATTAAAGAAATCAAAGCACAACCTACTTTAATCAAAGCTATTTCTCAAAATGTACCGAAGACTCAGCCCACTTTAATACAGGCATTGCCTCAGAATGCCAATAAACATCAATCAAACTTAATACAACCAATTGCTCAAAGTACTAACAAGGCACATCCTACTATAATACAATCAATTTCTCCAAATTCTGGTAAATCTCAGTCGAATTTAATCCAATCAATTGCCCAACCACCTAGTAAGCCAGAAAAGTTTATTCTTCTACCTACCACAGCATCGCCTCGGCCAGGTAGAACACAAAAAATTGTTATCGATCCACAAACAGGAAAAGCACACATGTTTCTTGGCAAAGGTGCAGATTCTCCCATGCAGGTAACAGACAGTAAGTCTGTATCCGCAAAACTAGTATCATCAGCTGCCGACGCAAGTGCCCCAGGGAATACAGTTATGATAATTACTAATGCTCAAGGTGCACAATCTAGAATAGTGTTAAAACCAGAACATGAGAAAATACTATTTCCCAACAAACAGCAACCTAACGTATCGCAACTGAAAACAATTACACATAGAGTGTCAGCAGCTTCGGGCGGTTCCAATAAATCTATAGTCACGACGGTAGCTTCTGTGAAGACTCCAACGAGAATTGTACCAAAACAAAAAGGTGCTATAATTACTTCTAAAGGTCAATTGATTGTAGGAGGACGTGTTGCTACTACTGCACAGAATATAGCCCCGATGCCTGAAATAAGGCCTGCTCCAAAACGAATTATTTCCAGTGATCCGAAGAAGATATCTATTCAAAAAAATACAACTGAGCCCCTAATATTTTTCCAGCAAAAATCTGGTGCTATGATGCAGTTAACAGCTGCACAATTTGAACATTTACAGCGGACCGGGCAAATCATCCAAAAAACATTGACTCCTCCAACTAGAGAAAGCAAAGTAGTTGTACAGAAAACTATCAATATTTCTCCCAATGAGACAATTGTATCAAATGTTCAAAAACCTAGAGTAAGGAAGCAACCCGCGATCCCCGCGGAGGCTCCAGCGCCCGTAAAGAAGGTTAAGCACGAATTACCGATAGTACCAACGCCTACGCCGATGCCGGCCTTATGCCCTATATTATCTAATGCAGTTGCATCCACAACTGTTCCGCCTACTTTAAGTTCACCATCTTCTGCGGCTTCTTATTCAGGTTTAGAGAACTTTGAAGAACTATTACCGTCTACCGCTATCGCGCGTCAGCTCGAACCGCCGATAGTGCAACCAGAGCAAGCAGCACCTCCGCCCGCATTGTCCGACTCTCAACTTCTAGCTGTACCTGGGGAAAATTTCGGAGGTCCCACCGGATCTTTCTACCTATGCGTAGAAGAAAATGGAATCTTTACGCCCATCGACAATCGTCCCTTGATTTTGGAAAATAATCAACTCGTTCCCATGCCAGAGCCCGTCCCGGCGCTTGTTCAACCCGAGCGCAGAGATATATTAGAAGCCGCGCTCGCTAACAGTGATGTGTTTCATGGCGAAACGAGAGATGAAGCTCCTGATTTTCGCGATTTAAATGCCAACGTATCTGTCCACTGTCGCGTTTCTGAGACGAGTACCACCTTGAATCAGCCTATAATGACTCCGGTGGAAGTACCGAGTAAAGCAGACAGCGAACCTGCCGTGCCGTCCAACCTCGAAGATGGACTCGCCGTTATTGGTGTTACACCGCTTACGGTCCCGACGTCTCTAGAGCTACCGATTACGGTTACCGATCCAAGAATAGCGCTAAAAACCACCGATCCTCTAAGCGGTAATAACTATGGCACAGCTTTGCTGCCGTCTCCGAACACCGAGATGTCATTCGTGTCTACGGAAGAAGTGGCAGTGGGTGGTCCGATATCGATGCCTATTCTGACCGATGATGAATCGGTTGGCAAATCGATGCCTATACTGACCGACGATGTGTCTGAGAGAATAGTGTCGTCAGTGGAGTCTACAGTGGGGTCACCTTCGTCCATTGACGTGCGAGACTCGGAGACCGATGACGGCAGCCAATGGTCGCAGCGGTTGCTCACGCCCAGCTCCGACGCGTCGGATATGTCGGCCGAGATTCCCCTTCGACCGCAGTTAAAACTTTCAGTGGGTGATATTAAATAGGGTTTGTGTAAGTGCTTCGAGCACATGGCCTTTTTCTGAACTGTTTGTACGGTGAATGTTGACGAAATTTATTTATTTAAGTATCTCATCAACTTATATCAGTAACGTTATTACAAAATGTGCAATGGATTAAGTTTTATCAACGGGATGTTCGCGTTTGTTATAATTGTATGCGTTTGGCCCCGCGATGTGTTGCGGCGTCTGTAATATTTGTATCTGTTAACAGTTACTGGAGAACTATGTAGCGTTGTAAACGTGCGCAGATGTTTGTGTATATATATCTAAGTGTGAAAGGACAATGTGATACATTATGACACTTCGTTTTGGACGCGTCACGAATACATTTTAACAAGCAATGCATAGATTTAGATTTAAGAATTTTTGATTGTAAATTTAAATTGAATTATGATATTGTTGGAATGTACGTGTAATATATGAAAGGTTAGGTATATTGCAATATTTTTATAACGTTTAGTGATCCCCTGAAATATAAATATCATGTGTAGGATTACACAGTTGTTGATGTAGACTGTGCTATTACATTATGTAGGTGCCGGCGGTCGCAGCGGGCTACAGTGATCGTTACTGACGTGGAGCGTATATCATTAAGTAGTTTTACTATTAAGTACAATATTTGTTACATTAACTATAAAAGTATGTCAAAGGCACATATTGGTTTGTTTGAGTGATCTATGTCAGAATCTAGATCTATGAAATACGAAACTTTGAGTCTAGTAATATAACTTTGTGTAGTTTAAAGTTTTAATAAATTAAATTTATTCAATTTAGATTTTTTATTTTTATTTTATTTGTTAATAAAACAAAAAAAAACAACATTGGCTTTAGTAGTATATTTATTTCGATACTAGCTTAAAACAGATTCACTATCAAGGAATGAGTTCTTTGATATGAAAACATCTCACTATGCTTCATTATTTGTTTTTATTCACTACATAAATACAAACTACGGTAACAATATTTTATGTATAAATTCGTTATAAATGTAAATACATTTGAATGTAACAATGAAATTACAATAACGACACTTAACCTATAATACTTCCAGTAACAAAATATCTTCGGGGCGGCTCTAGACTTGAAACAAAACGATATTCTACAACAGTCGATTGCTAGGAATATCACTCGTAACGTACATTAGAAGCGTTTAAATTAATATAAAATTATTGTACAAATATGAACAAACTATCTACATGAGTTACTCGTTTGATGGAGTAATTTAAATAGCACAGCGGACTGCCGTTACAGATTTTGTACAGCCACAAATACTTAGTAGGTAATTTAAATATAAAGTACTCTATAGTATCTACTTAATACTTTGAAAGTTGTCTCCGTACATGCTCGTACTAATACATTAACTGGCCCGTGGCGAGTCGTAGTGTATTCGAAACGATATAATGCTAATTTAATCTGCAGATAAATTAGGAATTACAAGTGACGATAATTTTATAATAAAACTTTCTAACAAGATTAGTAAATTGATACATCAGGAGGTTGTCAGGATTTTGCAAATAACTATGAATCGGTAAAATCATTATCCAAAACACATTAAAATCAAAAATGAATATACGAAATACTTAACATAACACTTCGTTTCAAACATCACTAACGAATATTATAACATGCTTTATTAAATAATTAAAGATTAATTATAATATTCGTGCCACGGTTTGTGACCAAAAATATGGTAATAATAAATTAAAAGAAATTTTATGTTACAAACTTAAATATGATTTGAATTAACTGATCCTACTGCTTATTTTTATTAAATTCGTCAGTAAACTGTTGTATCGGATGCAATCAAACAGGCCGAAGATCGTAATCGAAATTTCTGGTCACTGTAGGGCCCGTACGGAGGCCGGAGACGGTAGCAGGGCGGGTGGTTACTGTAGGGCTTGTCGTGTGGTGTTGGGTAGGAAGAGGCACATGAGGCCGCCGCTCGCGAGCAGCACGGCCACGATGAAGGTGGGCGCTGGGCAGTACTGGTCGAGGAGCGCCGCTATCACCACGTTGCCGATGATGCCGCCCAGCCGAGCTGCCACCATCGACACCGCTACACCGGTCGCTCTGCAATGTACATGTTATGTTAGCATAGACTAAACATTTTTTTGTGTTAATCTGTGGTTATTGTGGAGGGAAATGACATCTGTCAACTGACGAAAAAAATGGCGCGCTTGCGTATACACATTGAACTTAGGTGCAAAGTTAAATTTAAGTGATTAATTAATTTAAACTTTAAAAGTAACAAACATTATTGAGTAGTAAAAGGAATTCTATGGATGCCAGTCGAACCTGCTTTATTATTTAGCGTCTGTGTTTCGGCGTACAGTTTATTTTTTTTGTCAGAACAAGTCAACGTGTCAAACACAAAATACTTGGCATTATTTGCGATTTAGAAATATATACCACGTCATAAAATATAATTTAGTATAAAGGTTTTGTTACTTAAGAGGTAAGCAGTTATCTAAATGTTTTAAGTTTAGTTTAACATTTGGCAAGAATAGGGAAATTGGTTTCAATTTTTAATTGCGTTTTGTTGCATGGCGTATTAAAGTAGAGGTCTCACGGAGCCAAAGGAAAATACTAAGTATGTTTACCCGTGCTCTAAGTCATACGTAATGTAAAAATTTAGTAAAAAGTAAATAATTGCATTATTACCTTAAGTTGGTTGGGAAGACTTCTGTGATGAGGCAGTCGAGCGAGGCGTTGCCGCACGATATGACCGAGCTGAAGATGGCGCTCACTATCAGGTTGTTGGTCTTGTTGTATACAAAGTACATCGCGGCTGAACACAGACCCGCCGAGAAAGTTGCGAACACTGCGAATACAAGAAAAAGTGTAATTATGACGTTGGTTTAAAATATAATTATGCAGGGAAATCTCCCCCGCGGTTTCTTCTCAATGATAAACCCTTTGAAAAGGTAGAAGCAAAATATTAAGAATAAATTAATAAAATAATTAGAAAAAATTGTCTTTCAAAAAGGCTGACTAGACTTAGAAGTAATGCAGATTCTTAGTATACCAGTTCATAGACATCAAATTCGCTCATAGCCCGGCGGCTCGCGTTGATCTTAAGTGATCAACTTGTATGGGTGACAGCTAGTGGAAAATTTTTTTGAGCGGTTCCGTGCTTCGCAGAGCACGTAAGGCTAGTTGATCCCAATTGCTAAAAATTACAAAAACAGTCGATAATATTCCATAAAAAGTAAAAAGAAAGTTACCCAAGAAGAACTTCCTTCCGAGCCGGTCCATTCCGAGCACCGCGAAGATATTGGAGGGTATAGCGGCCGCTACAGTGATGAGGGACTCCATGAACACGTCCGAGTGGATGTGCGAGTCGCAGAGCGCCTCCGTCGAGTGCGTCCCGTACTGCGTCACGTACGCCGTCACCTGACAGATGTCGGCCTCCGCGTTGTCGTGCGCGCGCGACCACTCGTCGAAACGGTTGAACATCTCCGGGAACCACATCATGAGCCCGTAGTAACTAGATAATTTATTATGGCATAGATAACAGAACTAATACTCATAATACAAGGATAACAAACTGCTTGAGTCAGCCGTCAAACGATTCGTTGCATTCTGCTGGGAGATTAAGAGCCAGTACTTTCTTTGTTTCTTCTCACTTCTTCCTTCACCGGCAACGCATCAGTGACGTGGTATTGCTGATGTCCATGGCCGACGGTGACCACTTACCATCACGCAACTCGTCGGATCGTATACTAGCTAGCTACCTAAGAGTATTAGCTGATAGAAGTGACAATGGGTTTACCATATAGTACAAAGAAGTAATAACTATTGGGAAAGCAACGTCCTAGAATAGCGACTACGACTACAAAAATAGCTTAGATCGCTCCTCGACCAGGTGGAGTGATTACCTGAAGAAGACAGCGGGATGTATAGGATTTAGAAGGTTCAGGAGCGTCAGAGTGGAACAAATTAGAAGAGGCCAATGTTTTGAGAAATAAAGAACGAATCTACATCTTTACTATAAGGTTGACATAGAAGAAAGTGATTCCTAATTGTTTTATACATTTAGATATATGTAGATACTGAGAAAGATTTCACTCACCCGATATGGAATGTAAAGTTAATTGTGATAGAGATCGTAGTGAACTTGAGTATAGGCGGCACGAATAGCTGCTTGCTGTGTTCAATGATATCACTCAACATCCTCCTCATCTTAGACTTGGGCTCCTTCGCTTCGATTTGTTTCTCAGGCTTAGTGTGTGTGGGCTCGTCCACCAGCAGTTGCTTCACTGGGTACTCCTCCTTGCTTCGGCCAGTGTTCATCATGTAGATGCCACGGAATACTTCCAGCGCGTCCTCATGTCTGCCAGTCGTTATTAAGAATTTAGGAGACTCTGGCAACAGGAACAGAAGCGCGGCAACCACGAACGACGGCAGTGACATTACCAGCAGGAAAATACGCCATGAGTTGTAAACGAACCCTCCTGTTTCTCCTCCGATTTCTGAAGATTGTAAAAAAATACAATTGGTTTCTATGTTATCCGAAATTGTTTGAAGAAAGATTGTTCTTCTTCGTTATAATTCTTAACATACATTTAGGATAATAACAGGGTATAGAACGTAGGAGGAATGGGACAGAAGATGGCAGATTTCCTACTCTTTGAACATTATAGATGGGTCAAGAACAAGCATTTCGAAGCACAACTCATGTTTAAATCATAATTAAATTTGAGATTGTTAGTATCGAAAAATTGTAGATACGTGCAAAGTTAAAATCCTCGACATTGAGGTCTACCACGATTTATTTAAAGTGTTCATTATTAAATGTTAATTTATCGTCCCGGCCAATTTATTCATATTTCCTTGATTTGACGTATCACCAAATTTGGCAGGGTGTCAGGGTCGCTTCCGTGTTACGAAAACGCGGATATGTAATTATGCTATGTAAAGGTATGTTGTCTTTCTGTTGATCCTAAAGGATCGCCCCAATTACGCAATCACTAACTTTAGAGACTTATATTACTTAACGGACGGTTCATGAAAAACGTTTTTAAATGCTTCCTTGTTTTAAGGACGCGTGAAGTTATTTATTTATTTTGTTTAATTTAAAACTCTTTATTGTTTGTATACTACAACATTGAGAAAAACTCATGATTTAAATATCATTATCGTTAGATGGCAACTTCAAAATCATGTTGAAGGCCTTCGGGCCACCTAAACACTTTCGACAATTGGATTGTCCAGGTATTAAATTATCCGTACTAGAGTAGCTTGCTCCGCTCCGGCTACTGTGAGCATACTGGCTCTAAGCCTCGTGCATGGTGATATTGTGCATTACCCTTCTAAGAAGTGGACGTATTTGAAGACGAACAAATTTTATTTCTATCTTGCACCAAAATATTCTAGCCCCGTAACTCCGTTATTAATAGTATTTCTAGGAACTAACCACTAGGAATGATGACCCAGGCCAACCCGGCCACGAATAGATTGCCGAGGGTCCAGAAAGCCGCCATAAAACTCAACATGGCGCCTCGCTTCTTCTTCGGTTGGAACTCTGCGAAATACGACCAGATGACGGGACCAGATCCACCCAACCTGAAATTACATTTTTGTCTACGTAAAAACTAGTATAAAAAAAACAGGATAGACTGACAAACGTAAAATAAAAAGAAAACGTATTATTTTGTTCTATCAAAAATATAAAATGATTAAATAAGGAACGCTTATAGCCGAATATTAAGATTAGTAGGATAGGAGCCATGAAAAATAAACAATTAGAAAACGTATCTACACCAATATCTAAAACAGAATTTTGAACTGTACTAAATTTTTTACTTCGCTGGAATCCCGGACCCTGTGCTAATCGAGTAGTCTAAAATAGTTTTCTCTTTTCAACACCATCAACAATTTTACATTAGTTTTTTTTTTTGCATACAGTTTAATAATTAAATGACTTTTACTTTAGTTTGCATTTGCAGAAATCTGTCTTCCTCGAATATTATAATTTATAGTAAAAATTAATATACATCATTTTTAGACCGATAAATTTACGTATAAGTTTACAATGATACTTACGCGGCGCCATTTATGAAGCGGAACAGCATGAAGAGTTCGAAGTTCTGGCTGAAGGAGGAGGCGACGATGGCGAGCGCGTTCACCACCGAGATGGCGATGAGCACCCGCTTGCGGCCCAACGAGTCCGCCACCGAGCCCCACGCGTACGCACCCACCATCATACCGATGAAGATTATACTGTTCAGCCATCCCTGAAGATCGACAGTTTAATCTTATACTAATATATAAAGCTGAAGAGTTTGTTTGTTTGATTGTTTGAATGGGCTAATCTCAGGAACTACTGG
>DWJN01001022.1:0-19897 GCA_018248895.1 Carystus phorcus
TGGAATTACGGTAGTGGGTATTTTCCAGAGTCTAGTAATTTCTGTTTTAAGCAAATGATATTTACTTAGTTTTTCTATTTCTTTTGCACCAATATTATAATCAGACGGAACTGTAACATCTATCAAATAAGCTTGATTTTCCTGTTTATTTATGTATATAATATCTGGTCTATTGTGTGTTACTGTAATATCTGTTTGAACCGGTATCTCCCACATTAATTTAGCTGTTTCATTTTCTATTACTTGCGGTTGTACTAAAGCTTCTTTCCACCATAACCCACTAACGTTAAAATTGTGTTTCCTAGCTATCGTCCAATAAACATATTGAACTATATTATTATGTCGTTTAGTGTAATAAGTACCAGCTAACTTTTCACAACCTGAGATAATATGTTGTACGGTCTCATCTTTTGCCGAGCATACGCGACACTTACCATCTACAGGTTTCTTCATAAAGATATATTATATTATATTTAATAATATGTTATTAAATTATATTTAATAATTATGAAATTACAGAATTTCTTACCACATTATGTTTTTGATTAACTATTCGCTAACATTAGATTAAGATAATTTTATACATCGCTAAGTGGAAAAAGCGTTGAAAATATGTATGTCCAACGATCTGTTTACTATATTCTTTCAAATAAATGATTTGATTTTATTAATTTATGACCGCTGTTACCAACCTGCTTGCATTCGTACTTCTGGTCCAAAACGCTTTACAGCTTCTACCGCGAGGACTGCGGCAGCTTGATGCAGACCGTGCGCCAGGAGCTGGGCAATCGTCGCCGCGGCCGCTACGCCCCATCCCCAGCCACCCTCGGGGTAGTAGTGGCGAGTAAGGGTTAGGAGCTGTCTGGGGTCGAGTTTGGGCTGGCGTGCGGGTGCTCCGCCCCCGCTCGCTTCCAGCACCAGTGGCAACGACCTCGTGCGAAGCAGCGGGGCGCCGCCCGACGACCATGACTCTTCCATCAAAGCGCGCGCGCATCGTGCGCTGCCCGCATCACCGCTCCGGCTCACTCATGTCCGTTCACATGTCATCTTAACACTTCCCGTCTCAACAATATTAAACTACCTCACGCGTGCGCATACCACGATGGCTGAAGTCAGGAAATGCCGAAATGATAAATTATAGGAGAGATCGCTAGTTGGATAAATGAGCACTAGTGGCAAAATTTCATGAACGCTTTCGTACTTCAGATTTAACGAGTAAAGCTTTGGGCCATAATCGTTATTCTTAGATAGCAGTCTTTAGACCTTTTCTATCCTATCAAACCACCTTTATAATAACAGCATAGCAGAATACGCTTTAAAAAGCCTGCATTGTGAGAGATCCGCGTCCTCAACCGCTAAATAATTAAAACCTAAGAATTTAACCAGTTTGTCGTTGAAGGCTCACTGTTCAATAACCCTACTGAGATTAACGGGCACAGACAAGTAATGAGGCAAAAATCCCGTTTTATAGATAACATCGTATTTTCGGATTTGTCCGCCCACTCGAAGTATGCACGTTCGATCCATTTAAAGTCAAAAGTGGAGGAATAAAGACTCTATAAATAGCGATTTGACATATCTATGAGTCGAGTGTAATAACGCATTGTAAGCATTGCTATTGAGATAGAATCATCGAGACCGCGTCTGGGTTTAGCCGCTTGGAAATCTTTCTTTCTCCTTTAATATAAAGACACTCGTAAACGACATATTGAACGCTAAATCTTTAGGAAGGCTTCAATTTTAGGATGTAGTTAAATTGAAACGAATACAATACGTTTTGCCGATAAAATTAATGAGGTGACCTTTCATGAAATAATTGTATTTTTTATTTTAGACAATTTATTTACAGTATTTGCAGTATTTATTTATTCTTTATTGAATTTTATATAGTATAGGAATTAGAAGCGGATATGCATAGTATATTGTTCACCTTACTTAACAAAATACAAGCCTTTTTTGAGGTTTTTCTAGACGTCAGTTAATATTTTTTACGTTACGTTATAAACAACAATAATTATAATTAGAAAATTAAGTGAATTTAAGTTAATGGTTTCGGGAAGGCATGAATATGAGAGTATCTGTACATTTTTGTTTACTGTACGTATGATTCCAAATAACCTTAAGAAATAATATAGAAAATTTAATTTTGGAAATTTATGAAGTGATCTGCGGCACCAATGTTTTAAGAAGTGTAAGGTTGTAAGATAAATATATTTTTTATAGAAGTGAGTCCAAAATTAGGAACATGACCAAGTGTTTTGTAGCGTCGTTATTTGCCAGATATAACTTCTTTAATGGAGTGGAAATTACTTATGAAAAGTTCTCTGATACAAGCCTGACTCGTAATGCCGCCGTAACGCCCTGGGAGGGTAGTGTTGCGTCACCAGATTGACAAAATGATAAACCTACGTGACTTGGCAAATCTTTTAATATATGATTGGTGTGATTTTCACCATGGAAGAAAACGTTAAAATAGAAATTGTACCTAAAAATCAAGATGAAGATCGTAAGCTGAAAATAATGTTAAACCATTTAATTGGTGCCAGAGGTTGATAAGAATAATGGGCATTTTCTTATAATCGTAGACTTAGCAATCAGTGTTATAGAGTATAAATACTTGATCGTAGGTTGAAGTGCTCTATTTGTATCTTTCTATATCACCGTACTGTGGAAAATACCATGCATGTGTGTGTGACTTTGAAGTTATTCGAAGTTCCTAGTTTATAAAATACATAAATGCCTGCGTATTCGTCATATTTTTTGCATTAACTAAGTAACAATTCTATACTGAGTGCTTACGATTTGTATTCTTTAGTGTATTACACGTATTGTGAACATATTTGTTCTTGCAGGCTTTTAATTTTGGGTAATAAATTCGTGCTGGCGAAGTCTGGTAATAGCTTAAGTACACTTCAATTATCTAAGGATCTACATCTAATAAACCCGTTATTGATTTGGAGTCATTATTAACATTAAAATGACATCATTAGATAACCAACCTGTCACCAAGTTAACCTATAAATAGACATCTTAATCTTTACTCCCAGGACAGAGAGGGGACTTGTTTGTTGTTTATAATTTATAGCTAAACATCGCCATGACTACGTAAAAACTCGCCCTTAAGTATTTTCTACGAAGTTTTCTATTGACAAAGGAGATTAAGTATTGTTTTTCCAATGAAATATCGATAACTTGAGTCGTCTACCGTAAAATATTCTGCGTAAAGTTTTAGTGAGACTGTATTTACATGTTTTTCAAGTCGCAAAATATGGATATAATATTTTATCCCAAATACGCATGTTAGTGGCAGCGATGCGACAGCATGAAGAAAGTTCGTGTTAAATTTTGTGACAGGGGACGAAGCGATCTATCCTTGAAGTTGTCCTTTAATCTCATACAATATCTTATGAACTTGTTTTAACTGCTTGTTAAGCTTATATTTCATTGAATATTCTTCGAGAATAGTTTTTGATATCATTTTGTTTTGGTATGAAATGAAAAAAAAACCGTTATATTTTTTTGTAAAAGCAATTGCCTAAAATTAATAAATAAAAGTACGAATACAATTGAAAAATTAAAAAGAATTGAGTTTATAAATTTTTGCAGGAAAATAAATCATCAATATATAAATACAGAAGCCTATGTTACAGGATCGTGTTTATTAGAAGCCGATAAAATGTCCATGTGTAGTGTTTGACTGCAAGAAACCAGTGTCTAGTAGATTTGATCACGTTCATTGGGTTGATATGGTATTAAGCATTGCTACCCTATTTAAATAATAATTAAATTCATCATAATACATTGTTCATATTACGACGATTTATATTTGTGGTAAATAACTCTTAACACCACTGTTCATCGACTCCAAATGTGACATTTGACATCACCAACCCAAATGTAACAGCAATATTCCACATAAGGTTTAATCTGTGCCTTATATAGGGTCAAGAATTGTGGTGCGAAGTAGTGTTACCTTTAATAGGATTCCCAATATATTTACAGTTGCTTTAGCTTTGGATAAAGTTATTAGCTTCATAATAGTAAAAAGTTTTAAACAAGTTGATAAAGTATCGAAAATCCAGAATAAAGTGATACAAAAAACGTTACAGATACCTTTTTAAAGTATGTATATGTACTTTTATTACTATCATTGATTGCATGAAATTGAAAAGAAACTTCAGGTATGTAACCTACCTAACCTACTAATAGCTTCTAATTATTCATTCAGTCAAAGACAATTCGTATTTAGCTTTAGCAATAGTGAAAGAGTATAATTTAATAGAATATAAACGAATTTAGCTGGCCCTTGCGAACTGCTCAATTTCACAAATTGTTAAGATAAACTTGTGTGGATCCCCTCTACGTGACATCTTTGAAAGATAACTGTGAGGGTTTGTTAGTTCATTAATTCAATAGCAAGACGGAAAACTGATCTCGCTGGTGTATTTCTAGTAAATTCCGAGTTCGAAATGGTATTTCTCGACTAAAGATTAATTAAGAGGACGATATCGTCAACCATTAATGTCACTTTTATTGCACACATATCATTCGCACAATTACGCAAGAATAAAATAGTATGCTGTGGATTGATTGTACATTATTATATCATTATTAAATTGAGTAAGATTGAGTTTAATATATTTTTTATGTATACGTAATGACTATAAATAAGTTTTATTTCTATCTTGTCGTTGGTTTTTAACAAGTATATTATTATTACTAATTAATAAATAACGTAATAATATCAACCATTGATTTACATTTACAACACGTAAAAGTTTATTAAATAACGTGTCTATTATAAAAATTAAATTCAGTACCACATAGTGAATGAACTTAGTAAGAATGAATTATCTGTATATTGGTACTTTACGTATCAGTATAAAAAATATTAAGTAAAAATATTTCAGTTTAAGTAGTAAGTACCTATGTTGATTCCACTAACCGCTTCACCAATTCGCATTGGAGCAGCGTGGTGAAGTATGCTCTAGACCTCTTCAGTGATCAGGAAAGACCCTTGCTTAGTGATAGGCTATTAATGAGTTGAAGACGACTATGTTAATATCATTATATTTTTTAATAACAATTGAAGTTAAAACCGACATTCTTTTTATGGTTACTATAAAATAAGACCTAACAAAGTAGGTTTGATAAGATTGAGAAATACTAACGAAATAGGTACGGTGAATGAATGGAGCGTGCGAACCGCTAATTTGTAAAGCTTTAGGATAAGGCCTCTTTGATGCACGATTAATGGTAAGCCTTATATTGATGACGTAAATACTAAGAGGCTATGTACATTCTAGAATATAATTCAAAAGACGTTTCGTTACACAATGATTTGCGTCATCAGATTAATATATGGATCAGCAGATTATTATAAGGAATAAATTATTTTAAACATTTAATTATTTCATTAATTTACTGATGACCCGCGTAGCACAATAATGAATTGGACCTTCTGTTCTCGGTCTGCTTTTGTGTCCTTGTCTTTGTATGTTTTCCAGGGCACCATTGGACATAACCATTACTAGTACCCTATAGGGTACAGGTCTCACTCATTTATTATACTCTATAATATGGGAGACTCGTATCTTGGTTGTTGTCCTGTTGTTGTTGAGTTCAGCCACTGTTATCAACTCGTTTTTAACATAACACCAAGTATCTAACGAGTGTAACATGTGAAGATACATTTGAAAAAAAAATCTGATAAAGACGACTAACGATCTTTGAGCGCAGTTATTATTTTTACCGTATAAAATTATATTTCTTGAACTCAAATATAATTTATACTAGTGCAAATTATTTCCATTATTATTGTATGTGAAAACTTTTTATTAAGGGAACAAAATAATAACAGTTTTACTGAAGTATATAATTTCCTATTTTACACATTTCATAACTATAAATTTCATGGTTTTAAAATAATGACACAGAACGGGAAATAACGAGGTGTAAATTAATATATTAACATAATAAGCCATTAATATGGTTAATGTGGCGCTACGTATTTGTACGTCATTTCGTTGACGTATAAAACCACTGTTTAGTTAATTATAATGTCCGTTG
Source organism: Carystus phorcus (assembly GCA_018248895.1). NCBI lineage: Eukaryota > Metazoa > Arthropoda > Insecta > Lepidoptera > Hesperiidae > Carystus > Carystus phorcus. The sequence continues at coordinate 6,070 of DWJN01001022.1, forward strand.
GGCGTCATAAATGTCAGTTTTACATCTCGCATAACTCTTTCCGAAGCATTTCATTCCCGTAAAATATATTATCTACAAGCGGAGGGAAGTCTTCTTTTATCTTCGCTACATTGGTGAGTTATATTCTGTGATTTCACTGTGTTGGTATGATATCTTTTATTTCACGACGGATATCTCTAGTCTCCAACATCTTTAATTTATATGTTTATAAACTGATTCATTTTCTATTTTATATTTATCCCATTTCGTAACAGTTTTATGTATGTGGTGTTTTTTATTTATTCAAACTTTATTGACCACAATAAAACAATACGGTACAAATGGCGAGTTTAGTGCTCAATAGATTCTCTACCAGCCATAATCATTGAGCCGAGCAGAAAATTACAAAGAGCAGTATTGAAAATTAATAATACTCGTATACATATACATACATATAAAACATATTACTTAATGAATGTATAGATGATGAATCTGTGACTTACAAATAAAGATTCAAAATATGAGCGCGTAGCCTCATTTTAAAGGTTAATTTGCAGGCAGCCTGGATAGTGAAAGAGTTAGGTAAGAAACCAGCAGAATAGGAAGAAGGTAGGACTATGTAGAGTGAAGCTGCCGATCATGAGAAGTGTTTACACACGGATAGGAAGCCATGTATTAAGCACCTTTGGAATACATAGATTGCTTTCAGGTGCAGGAAGTTAGGATATTTTGTAACTTTTACTTAATCCAAAGCTTAAACAGCCGCTAGTAAGCTTGCTATCCTAGCGAAGATGCGGCGATACTTCCACCGCTACAATTTCTAACCTATATATGTTACCGGTTCCGCATTGAACCTGAGGCTCCTCGATTCAAAGGCAGTTATTATAAACGAGACTACAGGGTCATCAAATGATTAAAACCTTTCTTTTAAAATTCTCATAACCATATTACTTCTAAACTAGATAAAGTAAAGTAAGACAATTATAATACCTATAAAAATAATATAAACAGCATGTAGATATATAGTTTCTTTATCGTACATAAAAGTTAAGCTACAAACACATCGCAAAGACAAAGGCAATTTTATAAAGTTAATGTATGGAAACAAAGGGCACACATTAATCTTTCCTCTACAAAGTACTGTACAATGATCCGGTTTATGTGGAAACAATGCGACGGAACTTCATTAAATAACTTTATTATCTGCACGGAGATCTCGTTGACGAGACGAGTCATTAAATGCTATCTGAAACGAGCTTTCGAACAGCTCAGATTAGGACGTATTATTTAGTTTTGTCTCTTGAATTTACTGACGTGAATCTATAAGAATGAGGCTATGAAAGTTACATTTAAACAACTGTATATATGCAGATATTATATAGTACTACAATTAGGTACTGTAGGTAGGTACTTAAGACTTTAATTACATGATATCGGTAAGTGGTTATGTTGATAAAAGTTTAATATAATGGTATAATTATAGTTAACAGCAATATTTTTCGAATTAACGAAATAATCCGTACAAAGGCTGTAGCTGAGAGAAATATGTTTTAATAGCTTGTTATAAAAATAGCCAAGGATAAACTCATAATAATACACGGGAGTCTGAAAAAATCAAACGGCAGTGACCGAACGATTTGTATTTCCTTACATAAAAAAGATCCATTTCTAATATTCTAAAATTTGCATGAGTATGATTAATTAATAATAATTACAGATTAATAATGAACTATTAATCAGTAAACAAAGATTTATGTATACTATAATAAAAAGATAGATAAATCTAAAGAGAAGTTTGTATTGCGTGCGTTAATTGATTTAGGATTGAAGTGATGTTAGAGCGGTAAAACATGCATCTAGGTCAAATGCAGCCAGATTAAAGTGAGTTAGCCATACTGACCAGACAGTAATCAACATTGACAGGGCTACGAGTACCACTCTAGCATGAAATAGCTCTTCCATCTGACGGGCAATCTATTATCAAAGTAATTAAGAGAGTTAATCGACATGTTTATACTTGTTACAATTACTAAAAATAATCTTTGTATTGAAATTACTGGAAGTTTTGAATGAGCTCGTACATTGCGTATTTATAAAATCATTTTTAACCATCTCCGAATTGCCATTATTGTTTCCTTTTATTAATAATTGTTTTTTTTATGATAATTTGTAGCTCAATTCAAAAGTTGATATTTCCTGTTTTTTTTTTTATAAATTATAAGTATTATTATTTTATTATTAATTATTTTTAATTCCCGTAGGAACTTTGCTACAGAAAGTTAATTTATCTATAAACAATCTACTATTTCAATACTCTTCAATGTTCTAAACGTACAGAAGTTAAGTTTTTATATGTACCCATATCTATTAATATCATGTATAGAAAATCATGCCATCAAAGCTTCCATACATAGTGCGGCTTATATTTGTTAGTAGACTTCGGTTATTGTTTAAAATTAATTTATATTCGTAAGTTCAACTAGATAGCCGGCCAAGTTTGTCGGCGACCTCCCTGTCATCAATCTCCCGGCTCTTAAATGTCCAAACTTCGAGGCAACAGAATTATTCTCTTCCAAACATAATTCTAATGCCGTGATATTACACACCACACGCAGCTGAGCAGTACAAAAAATATTTGGCAAACTTTCTTAGTGTACAAGGATTTGACGAGAGGTCAAAAAACTTTATATACGGTTACTTATAAACAACTTAGCTTTTATCCTTGGCTGGGGCTGGGGTAATGCGAAAAAAATATTTTGAATCATAATTTCTGAGCATTGAGTAAATAAACGAGGGACCAAATTCGGCCGTAGGAGTCTATACTTATCACATATCAACCGTGAATAAAGCATTCAATTTACTTTTTCTATACTAATAATGCAACAGTTAAGGAATCAAATCTGGACATTTGATATTTAGATTATATTTGGTTTAAATATATAAAGTATAAATTATATATTGTATAAGTGAAACTTTTTTATCGCATGAATTGGATATGCTCTCGTTCTCGCATCTGTATTTTTCTTCACAAGAAACGGATTAGTTCCCACGGGATAAGATTTCATATCAACCTCTTCAAACCAACCATTCATTTAAACCGACTTAAGTATATCGAGGTTCTATAAACACATTATTATACTTCTTAGATTGTTTTCTGTAGTGTTTTACTAAACAAATATTTTCATAGAAACCTCTACCAATCTACATTAATTAACGTATTCTCTGCAAGCGTTCTTATTTAGTGCGAGATGTACCCTGTTGTGGACTGTCAGGTTCAATCCCTAAATTCGTATAATACGTTTGGATACGTTTTACTATTGTTTTTACGACTATAAGCGCATTGATAAATTGTAATATTATTATTATTTAATTTCTGATATTGAATAAAATATACATCGAGATATTTTGTAAATTAAAATTAATTTGTAAATAAAAAATATTTGTGGTTATGCATGTTATCTCTCCTACGTAATTGTTCAATAAATTAAATATTTAAATAAGTTATATAGTTTCAGTCAATTAAAACATAATTTTATATTACCATCAATGTTGTACAGTTTGAACTGCATCCGACAAAATCGGTTGTTACATAAACGAGGTTTTCACAAACGCGTTGTTTAGTAGGGTCTTACGAGAAAGGGTGTGCTTATAGCAATGTAATAAAGGGGTTTGAAAACTCGATTCCTGCAGGGAACTAGTGATCGAAAATTGCTGTTAAACATTTATTGATACGTTTTATGTAAATGTAAGCGAATGGTTAAATCGAATGCGAATGAATCCTATGCGATCGACAGAGTTAAGCAACTGCGGCTGCGGTCAATAACTGGATGGGTGACCGCTAGTGGCAAACATTTTTGAGCGTTTCATGCTTTGAAGGGCAGGTTAAGCCGTCGGTCCCGGTTGCTATGAACATAGCAATCGTCAGGCCATATCGGAGGCCTTCGGGTGGTTTGAAAACTTCCGACACTTGGGTTGGCCACTAACACCTCCACCAATCCGCATTGGAGTAGCGTGGTGGAGTATGCTCAGTGTTGAGGAGAGACCCGTGCTCAGTAGTGAGCCATTAATGGGTTGACGGCAATGATCCTCCTCTTTATATATAAAAAATATTTTTTGTCCGTATGTGCTTTATAGACTCTGAAATGGTAGGAGATCAAAAGAATTTAGAAACTTTGTTAGGAATACTCTGAAAAAGGTTTTGGTACCAAAATTATAGCGATCGAACATATTATATGGTTGATGAGTTACAGTAAAAAATTATGAATTTTTTCCCTCATGGGCAACTATACGTAGCCTGATATTATTATTTTTTTATATGCCGGGTACAGCTAACGTATTATAAATAAATAACTAATCTTCAAATTTTCTGCTGATCTACAGAACTTGCGATTATATCCTATGGCATAATAATTCCTTTTATTTATATTGCATTTTGTTAATATCGTAAGATGTAAGATTGTGAGATGCTATAAATACTTATCTGACATTTCAAAAGGAAACAGTATCAAAATATAATTACAAATCGAACACAATTTGTGCCAATGTTCATGTCGTACGTTAACTAGTATTGTGCAAATAATAACATAACATAAATCCAACGGCTTTATGTTGTAACATGAAACATGTATCTTCTGTGCCGCACCTCGTGCCAATGTACAAGTTCTATTAATTTTGTACTTATCATCTCTCAATCATTTTAATGATTATTGCCACATTATGTTTTTAATTTAATCATTACGTAACACATAGTCAGAAACTGGAATATCCATAATAATGAATAACGGTATAGATGTAACATTTGTCTAATAATATGACTATTACTTTACTCATAACAAAATATTATTGTTATCTACTGTCAAACGAGAATAAAATCATACCTATATTTTAAAACATATTATTAAATTAAGAAAAGTATGACTTTAAATACGTATTTAAAATTTGCACTTTTTTATCTTAGATAATTTTGCCACACTCATAAAAAATAGTAAATTAAATAACTTAAATAACTATTTATTTAAGTGCTAAAATTAACGTAATGTTATTACGTTATTAACCTTTAGAAATATGAGAAGTCATCCATATTTTTATTATTAAAGTAAACAAAAGGATCGTATATGTCAAAGCAGAAACTTTCATAGTAACATGAGACTAAAGTTTTGTGTGAAAACGTTTGGACTTAACCCAAAGGACGCAACGTGATCAGTATGACTCATGATTGCCTATTCATGATTTGACCGCATAAAATATGGTGAAAATTTGAACATGGTTTAGATGAATGGTTTTTGGAAAAGTTATAGAATCTTCTTTAGTATTGAATCATTACTAAATGATCTTTGAATTTTTAACAGAGCATTGTGCTTGTGAAGCTTGTTTTCTATATTTAATGCTAAATGTTATTTGTTACTCGTTTTAATTAAGCATGTAATGTTAAATGTAACTACTGTAATTCGCGATGCACAGTATTTTTTCAAAAATTATAATGAAGTGTAGTTTTTTACTCTAATCTATTTAGAAACAAATTTTATTCAACAATTTGAAACATTAGTAAAGTAAGGAGTGTCCTCATTGATTTTACGTACATATTGATTTTGAATCAGTTTTCTATGTGTCATGTTTATTAAATTGTGTAATAGGTTTGTAGTGTATCTGTGATTTACATTTTGACAATAAAATCTTTCATTTCTGAGATAAAGTTCACGTTAAAAGACCGTTTTGTATTCATACGTTAAGATACTAATTCCAAACAATGAAACTTGGCTTACAATTATATTTGGCCTAGCTCGCAATACTTGTGCATAATTTTACAGCTTCTGTACTGAATGCAACTTTAAGTAAACTGCAACGTATGCATCCTACTTTTCACTTGAATGTAAATTCGATGCTATTAACCTGATTTTGAATCTGCGTACTTATATATGTATGTATTATATCACTTTGTTTGCAGTTAGCTATCAAAGCATTAAAACGTTTTAATTACATTACATTTACAATATTTTTACAATCATACGAAAATAGCAACTGGCAAAGTAGTCACAAAAGTTATAAATGACCACTATTGATTATGGACTATCGAAGTCAAATTCAATTTGGCGAGCCCAAAAGTTCTAAAACTAGTTCTATTTTGCAAAACTCCCTACGAAAATAAATACAATAAGACCGGTATTCTAAACTCTAAATAGTTTTAATAAACCACGGCAACTCGGGCCTTTGCCTGATGACAGTCGTTTTAATTTAGTTCCTGACATTACCAAATACAGATAGGATTACTTTCTAAAATACTGAATTCCTTCTTCAAGGTTTGATAGTATACATACATTTTGTTACGTAGACTAATTAACGTCAGTTATCCTAACATTTCTACCTAATACGCTGATCTGACTGACTGATGGACAACTCGTAGCGTACAGCCGGGAAACGTTTTTTTTAAACAATTAAAAAATGGAACATGTTCTCAGTTCGGCTACATATTTTTTGTGTGATTCTTTTTATATTAAAAAGCTGATTCTAGTTAAGTTTTGAGCGATATTTGATGATTAGTTTTTGATTTATCCCTTCGAACATGAATTTAATTGTTTTTTTTTGTAAATAATTTTTTTCTTATGTTCTTATGTATAGGGTATCTATATCTATTCAAGGAACATGACGGTGCCTTTCCTGTGCAAATCTTTCCAAATGGCCAAACTGAGGATTTTTGATAATTCATCATCATTTTCGTGCTCATTTCCCATTTTTATGTGGGGATGGTGCAATATGTCCTCTTCTTCCATTCTTCTCTATTAGCCGTCTTTTCAACATTTACCCTCTTCTCATTCATATACGGCTAAAATGTGTCACTACTTTGTTCGGAGTACAAAAATACAATAATTTCGTCCGATCTACTTAAAACTTACTATAGAATATTTTTCTACTATAAAAGTCTCTCTCTTTCTCACTTGAAGAGTCTAGACTACTTTTATACGAGTCCAATCTTGTCGTGAAATAAATCGCGGACATCAAATAGTTTTACAATAAAAATGTACCCATCATAATGAACTCGCTGAGTGTATAATTGTTACATCTTAGTGTACCTGTAAATCGCACTACATATGTACTTTCAAAGGTTATAGCAGAAATATATAATTTTGACTAATTAACTTCATGTAGGATGACAGTTATATCAGGATGGTTGATTACTAAAAGCTCTCTACTATTACGTAATGTTAAGTACGTATCTAAATTAAATGCCGGAACTTAACGGTGTACAATAAGAAACATCATTTGCAAAAGAAGTTATTGACCTAGTAATATTCTATTTGTACTTACTATTATAATGTGGTTACTTTTTACCCAATATATACTTAGCATACATAGTTTTATCAATGTTACTTTAAGAATTTCAGAAGTGTATTATGCACGTTTGTTGTTTTGTTTAATGTTGAAAATCAACTAGTTTTTGTCGAGTGATTTTGGACGGCAGATGTTAATGACATCAGTAGCATCTAAAGTTTCTTATATGAAAGGTTCGCAAAATCAAGAATGTTTAATGTCCAACGGGAATTTGCAGAAGCAGATGTATTACGTGATTAATGTTTTAAAAGTATATTTTGAAACTTGTGTTTTCCCCTCTGAGGTATTTTTATCAATTAAAAACCTTAGTATTTCTATGAGTTAAATGTTATCCTAATATATGTATCATATCGTAACCTCGTAACGACTAGCAAGTTACGATCTCTCGAGTCCATAACTTAAAATAGATGTTTAGTTTATTCGTTGGCTTTAAGCAATATAGCATACGTTTTGTATACCCGTATGTATTTGTATTTGAAGATAAATTGAGTTTTCGAGCTATTACTGGCCGAGAGTTGTGATTTTAAGCAAGTGTAGATTTTAACCGAGTAGAGATAGTATCGTGTTTATTCTTCCGACTGTAGCTACAGATAGTCGATGTGTTTTAGACAGCAAGTTATATGCGGAGTTTTTGCGATTATAGTCCTAGTTTAAAAGTTGTTTATGGTATCGTGACTCATAGTCGTATGTACGGTTTCGAAAATAATCCGCACTGAACAAGTGTGAGACGACAAATAAGTGAGGTGAACGGTGAGCCTCCAGACGTAATAGGAACACACGTGCCCGACTATCGTGATTCTATCATCGAGTCGGCACGACCGATCGGCTTGATTAACTGCCGGACCTCGGCTCTCAGCCATATGTTGCTAACTTACATACCAACTATAAATAGGACACTTTTCACTATGACTTTTCTATCGGCTGTCCCTTTAAGAATAGCTTGCAAAATTGTAGTAACGAGTTCGAGGGAAGTACTTTAAAATTTTATTGAAAGTTAGCGAACTTGCGCCGCGGCTGGGTTTGAGAGCGACCCGCGTGTTTACCGGCGTCTTTGGGAGCGCGCGCGCGACCGTAGCGCCTTCGTGTAGAACTTACACTGATTTTTTGTCGGAGGCATCGCCGCTAGCCCGCCGCGTGCTCCACATTCGAGACTGGTGTAAACGCTGTACGCTCGACTATTACCCGCCCCGGCGAGACGCACCCGCTAGTACACAAGCTACTTTGAGGGCTTAATGCTTTTATAGCTAGTTGGATTACTTCACTTACCTGCCGCGATACGTGTCCGCTACAATTACGTACTATTAATGTTTCACAACGTGTGTGCACAACGTCAACGCACGATATTTGCTCTATTAGTTTCCTAACTTATGCTGGTTAGAGAAATTACTTTTGTTATAGGAATGTCTTATATTATAACGCAAATCACTCCTAATATGATGTTAGTTTTAGATTAACAAACATTTAAATTTATAGTTGTATCAAAAGTAGGTCTATAACCGTAACAATAGCTTTTTATCTTTGCTGAATTCTAGCCCTTGTCTGTTGAACGTAAAGGTCTCGGTTCGATTTTGGATTGGCAAATATTCATGTAAATGTTCTTTAACTTATGCAACGGTTATATGCATACATATATCTAACGTACCTGCGATTTAAAACACTTTTTTACACACACTCACACATTGACTGTGTGTTAATGTCTATGCTTTGTTATTTCTATCATTGTCATTTATACAATTTACCTAAATAAGACAATACAATAATGAATGATGATAAGAGTAAAATTGCTGTAATATGTTCTATAAGTACAACAATTTTTTAAATTTAGTTTTTGCTCTGCTTAGTGGACTTTAAAACTTACAGTGTAGATATTAATTAAATGTTATTTAAAATTAAAATTATTAATATGAGTAAACAATGAGGCTCATAGGTTTCGTGTTTTTCATGATACATATGTATTGAAACTAATAGTTGTAGATACCAATAGTGTATTAGATTAAATTCGAGTAAATTGTTGCTAATCAACTTACGTTTTGAACATATTATTTTGAAATTATTAACCTATATTATTAGTCATTAGTTTTATGTGACTAAATTCTTTAATTAATTTTTTTTTTCATTTAATTCCAGGCATGTATTGTTGTAAGTCTGGGAAAAATCAATTTGCGTATTAAAATGTTCATATCTTTTATTTTGTTTACAAGCGAAATGATTTAAAATTTATTGTTTGTGTCACAAAATTAAAAAAATATTTATTGATCTCGTTATCAAAATATATTAGAAGACATGCTTGTATATACATATATCTGTAAATAGCACGTAAAGGAACTTCATTAGCATCGTAAACGCCGCATGCATTATTCTATTCATCCATCTTCCAATCTATGAAACTTTAGCATAATGGACAATGGCCGCTAAAAGACCGCTAAATGGTTCTGCGTCCTCTGAAATTTCAATTCAAGCCGTATTCCCTCTATCTCATATCCCAAAATCACTTTATTATAGTTAAAGGTTATCCTTATTTTGTATTAGTGAAAGCTATACAGTCAGACCTAAAAGTAACTGGCGATGTACCCCGGGATGGTAAAGGAACTAAGTTAATTATTACCTTATAGAGTTAACTTGAAGCCGTTTCCTCTCCTCGACGTAAAAGCCTTTCCGAAACGGTGGTGGAATCAAAGAATGACGTGCATAATGATAAGTATATTAAAACAATACCTACGTTAATAAATGATTTTGGATTTGAATGGTAATTGGTCACCGCTGCCTATGGTCAGCAACACAAAAGGCATCACGGTTTTACACCAAAGTTCCACTGTTCGGCAAGAAAGAAAGATACTGGCTCTCAAGCTTCCAGTACGACACGACACACGATGAGCTGTTTGGCGGCCGACTCAAACAATTACCTTAAGCACTACCACCAAGCAGCCCCGCTTTTATAACCCCTTACAATACCCTCTGCATAATATCGGAGTTTGTATGTAGACCACTCTAAGGCTGTCCTAGGTGAGCGACATGAGGCGACGCGATGTAATACGACACAATACGACCATATTAGCAATAACACTGATTGAGGCGACAACGCAGGACATGAATGCATCTCACGACTATTTGACATTTTCGCGTCGGGTCGAATCGCGTCGCATTGTCGCGAGTCGTTCACCTAGGACAACGGGTAACACGGGCTTTTAAACCTATACGTGGTACGCTAACGAAGCTATCTCAGACATTTTCAGTACAAATTATTAATGAATAGGTGAAGTGCGTCTCATGTACTTCGAGGACGTTCAAGAAAGGGTGAATATTTGCCGTGCGTTGAGTTGTTTGACGTAATAGACGTTGTAATAACGACAATACGGGTGATCGGTAATGCCGACAGAATTAATAAAGTTTGTCCGCCGATCCGAAATAAGAAAGGATGTACGGTTATTTCTTCATCATAGGAATATACGGTAGGCCTGTATGTAGATATTTGTGGTATTTTTATTTCAAGATAGACAATAGCTATCTATTCTGTATATAGGTACTTAGGTACATGTATCTAGAAGAAAACTAGGTAGTTTTTTTTGATTGCTGGTAATTTTAGGGGGCAATTTTAAAGAATATATAATTTTCTTTAAGTGTTTTCTTATAAATTAAGATTCCTTTGAGACAAAAATCTCACTACACAATTTTATTGGGATTTAGCGATAAATCCATAATATTAGAACGCAGCCTTTGAATAGCGCGGTTTTTGTATAACGTATATGTTTTTTAGGTCTATTAAAATACAGTTCATGTTAACGAAATAGCTTTCAATTATATAAACATAGGTAAATATTTACATAATGTAATATAAATATATATTATTTTTGATATTTAGAAAGTTCAGTATTGCTTTTTATTAGACCCAGATTTATAATTAAATTACGTTCCAGATTTGTAGTCATTTCCGTTAACCCGAAAGATCAAGATTATTTACAAAACTTGTGAAACTCGAATCCCTTCTGCGAGATATAATCATATTTTAATATATGTGACACGTTGTCAAACAAACGACGAACGAGGATTAATTTGTAAGATTAGAATATTTATTTTATACGTACAACATTTGACTTTCGCTGTATTCAAAATATGTCACGAAGTTCAATCATCAAAAGTTACGACCATCCTTATATAAGTCAAGATATTTAAACAATTAATCCACTTGTTAATATGTCATCAATTTAAATGAAGGACTTGTTATTAATATCCGTATTGAATTATTATAAAACATATCAATTGTATTAGCATTGCACAACAATTTTAATTTTGTAATAAAGATCCACTGGAACAGTCGATTGTGACTCTGATTGACTGAAGAGACCTGTTTTCAATTCCGGATAAGACATACGAGTACATACATTAAATTAAGTGTTCAATTGAAATTTGGTCTTAGGTCGTGGACAAGCATTCACGCGCAAAACTACAAATGCGTAAAATGTCAATATTTGTATCATTTACTAGACGAATCCTAGTAGGTACATATTTGTGCTGTGACTATTTATGTCGCAATAGAAACACAACATAATATACATATACTTCCTGTGAGGAAATAGCGATTTGATTACGCGGACAGAAACCAGTTTAAGCATTTGTTTACTTGTCGTTAAGTAATACTTTCGGTTTAATTAAAGGGAAGTTACATGGGAATAAAGAAGTCAAAAATCACTTTGAACGTAAAATTTATGTCTTGTGGAAGCTATCAAATTTACAGCGAAACGACTTGCATTACGTGACATTGGACATGATTTGAGTCATTTAATTAAACTGAGTGCTTCTCAGTCAGTGGCGATGTATAAAAAAATAACATAATTATTCTTCTAAAAATATCCCTCAGTATGTTTCCTGTGACTGAAATCTCATCAATATATTAACGTCTTACAAGAAATAACGCATGATTCACGTCATAATTATTAATGTTCGGCCGTCGATTGAATGTGCAAACATATTGTTTCAGAAAAACATCTATTTTTAATAACATTTCCGACTACATGATTCTGGATACTGTAATTTAGCGGGTCACTCACGTAACTAAATAAGTAGGTTGAAAATATTTAATATAACGTACTATGTATTGACGTAAGTATATCAATTATATTTAGAAGCAAAAAAGAAGTGGGTCATTCAATCTAATTTATATTAAGAAGAGGGCTTGTGCTTATATGTGTACTAATATATTTTATGTTTGCTTGTAATGGATGAACTAAAAATCTACAAGACCAATTTTCAATAAAATTTTGTACAGTGTTATTGTATCTGAGAGAAAAATATCGATTGTAAAATATTTTACAACTACTATCATAATTAGAACAGCGTTTTAGATTTTGCCACGTCTAGCTTCGTAAACATTTTCAACATTCAACATGACTACAATAATTCAATATTTCATTCTTCCTAATTCAAATTATGTAGTAATTTTTCATAAAAATCACACATCGTAAATATTACATCAAAGTTTCGTTCTTACAGTATTATAAATAACAGCAAAACAGTTCTAAGACATCATTTATAAGGAACACTAGAAGAGCGGTTATTTATGTCCATCGTATCGTTAGGCGCGAGCTTATGGTTTCAAAGCTCAGCTACTAACACGTACGTAATGTTGCGTTTGTAGTTTCAAAGGACGCAATTTAATACGATACATCCGCGCGACATGGGTTACGTCTAACTGCCTGAGGGTGTATTAATCATGAGGAAATTTAATATTATTTAGTGTCAACACGGAATGTATAATTCCTGCGTCAATCTTCGGCGTGTATTTGTTACGTCGCTTTATTTCGCGAATGTAAAATGTTATGAAAAAATATTGCTTTGAACATTTTTTTTGTTAATTTAAATATATTTTTTGTAACTCGTTTACGTTAACTGTTTACATAAGCTTTTTGTTATTTAAACAAATCATTAATCAGATCAGTAATGTAAAATAGATGGATTTATTGATTATTATTTTCATTTTTTTGTGTTAATATTTTGAAAACAAATGAATGTATTTTTACGACTTTTAAAATTTGCTATCCATTGATGACGCTTAACAATTTCGCTTTGCTTATTACCAAATAATTAATAAATTCTTATAAATCTGAGTGTCCATGTAAAACTGACTCAAGCATATAGTAAATTGTATAAATAATTACTTCGTTTTCTTTTGTTGTTCCTGGCCTGAATTGGAACTTCTTAGATGTCTAGAGAGAAAAATAAAACCTGACTCGGCTCACAGTTTTATTACACTCATTTTTAGGACGTGACGCTTACTTTTTACGTAAATCAGGGCCCTGGAGTAACAGACAGAAATACCCGATTACGTAATAGTATATTGAAGATAGAACATTTTTAAATTAACAACTAAAAATTGCTTAGTGAAAATGATGTTAAATTAAAAATTGTTCAAACTTCATCAAGTATCATACCTAGAACGAACATATACTAGAAATCTATACTAATATATAAAGCTGAAGAGTTTGTTTGTTTGTTTGATTGTTTGAACGGGCTAATCTCAGGAACTACT
>DWJN01001023.1:0-19892 GCA_018248895.1 Carystus phorcus
GGTTTATATGTATAATACGTTCACAGTTTTTCTGTAGTGTATTTAGTATCAGCATTTATTATTACATATAAGTAACTACTACAACTATTCTTATCCATCAAAGATTGAATTTATTACTGGGCTGTGTGTTTATTACAAGATTTAATTTCATGATATAACAGTGAAACAGTGGGCCACTTCGGTAAGAAGTTGGTTGCTAAAATGTCACACTTGCACATTGCATTAAATATTTCCCGGTTTTAAACTTATGTATATTCAGCGCCTAGATGTACCCAGGACCAATACAGTAACACTGCAGGAGCCTACTTATTCAATTCAATCCGATTATAACAGTATTTAGCAATAAAAAAATATTAATTCCAAGTTCCTTTTTACAAACACTTTTTAAGAGTCAAATTACGCTAACGCTTAAAAAAACTTCCTACGTTCAGTGGTGTTAGAACAAGTGCCAAGAAATTCCCAAAGAGATTCTTTACAAACAGTTATTGCTGATTTTCAGTGCGGTCGGTCGCGCTGAAATTGTAGAGCAGTCCAGAAAAGTCTTTGTGTAATGACAATTCGAGATGAACTACGTTGAAACTAACAAAAAAATAATAATTTAACGTTATATAAATGCATGTGTATATAAAAGAAAAAATGCATAAAAACGTTAAATAAAAGAAACGAGATAGATACAAAAAAATAATAAAATGAGCACATGAAAATGTGACAAAATATTAATTAAGCGATAAATAAACATCCTAACATGATCTATTTTGGTGCGCGTGCGTAGTGTGCGTTTAAAATTATATAATTAATAGTGTTGTACAAAAGCTCCGTCATATACAAGTGAGGCTGCGTCGTGTACGGAGTAATTACACCCACATCCGTAGCTCGACGTGTGTGAGGGTGCAGGGTTGTTGCATTCGCGCGTCGTCGGTGGTGAGGTGCAGTAATCAGGAGCGCTATTCGACAATAGTCCGTCATGTTTTCGAGAGATGGACGCGCGAACTAACATTAGTTAGGCAGTAAGTTTCTAGTACCAGCATTCTGCATCATCCGCCAGGATGATGCAGAATGCTGTAACCAGCGGCATCGTCGCCTTGGAGAGCGGGGCATTCAGTACAACCGGCAGGCGATCCGTGCGTAAGTACATAGTTTTTAATACATATAAAATAAATTTAAAACTATTATAATTTGCATAATAAAAATTATTACAACTTAGTGAAAATCTTAAATTTTTTTAATAATATTTTAAAATTATATATATGTTATTGCTTTAATAATTAAATTTATTCCATTTAAAATTAAATGATTTAATTATATTTATCATTTTAATGTTGTAACAGTTTGATACAATGTCACTCGCTCGGAAAATCTAAGTTCAAATTGTCCGTGTATCGCATATTTTTTAATACAAGAAACATACTTTCTTGCTATTATTTTTAATATAACAACATTGTCAACCTATATTTTTTCTCAAATCTATAATTCACGCCCATGTGACATATTTAAATGAAACTAAAAATTCTTATACAGTCAAAATTTAAATAACTTATTTTCAAAAAACATTTTATGTCTTCGGATATAATTTAAATCGTCACCTACGAATTATTGTATTTTTCAATTTTATTTCTCGCCTAATATATAATTTTAATCTTATTTTATAGTAGATTGCGGATATGTTATTACGTTACGGGTACTCACGATAAGTACATTGTACGATATTTGGACCCAGTTGAATTTTTTTTATTTTAATATGTACTTTTATAACATTGCTCGTTTTTAAACCGTTTTCTCAATGTCATAGGATATTAAAGTTTCAAATATTGTTATATTATATTAGTATTATTTTACTTAATTATCAGTACTTATTAACCACTGTTGCTTCGCTTTGATATAAATTAAACGGTGAATGTAAAGATCAGCTTAAAATATTTTATTAAGCTAAAACTTCAGAATGCAGGATATTTTTAGTTTATTTGGTGTTGCATCAAGATGTATTGATTTTCGACATTCAATGTCCAACATCGATATTATTCATGCGAATTACATTCGTCCCGTATGTCTTTTCATAATCCCGACACAAACATTCAATGCTTAGTTAGGGTAAATCTTAGTTTAGGTAAATCCCGATGCACATGTTTATTTATTTCTGATATAGTATTTTATTACAAAATTCTAAGTCAGAAGACGATATTAATCACACATCCATACTATTTTTACTCTCAAGTTTATTATTTTGGTTTACACTCATACAGATATTTATAAGAGACCAAACACTAAACTCCCAAATCAATAGACGTTTTCCACGAGCCTCATATAAAAGATCAACGCCTATTTTACACGATTCAATCAATTTTTTATAATTTTTGAAAAACCCTGATACAGATTATATATTTCTTTTATTAAAGAAGCTAATTCAAACTCTATTTTATACACTTACTGCCATACAGTTTCTAAAAGGCTGATTAACGAAAAATTAACTATTACACTGTAAAATTTATTGTCAAACGTCAATTATGTTGCTGACAGCTTAATTTGAGTATCTCGTTTGATTTGAATAATAGATCAGTTAAACAACGTTATCAAATCCGAATCGTATGTCAAATGTGTTTTTGATTTATCATTCTCTAATCAACGATTCAGAAACTCGAATTAATTTGACCGAGTTCTTTATTAACGTACTTGTTAGTTCGACAAGGTTTTGATAAGCCTTTCAGTAACCGGCGATTAGAGATTAAATTTTCTAAAATCCTATCTTATTGCTTAGGTCATAAAAGGAAACCTGTCCAACTATCATATTTCTGGCATTGATAACTTCGGCTCGGCATTCATGTATTAGTCACTCTAAAAAGGCCTTCCTCCATATGACAGTATCGCAAATTTTTATTGAAGATTTTAAAACAATTATTCATTCGTCACTTGATTCTAAAATGAACACTATAAAGATTCCTACAATTTTATTATAACAATAATTCTCTTCCAGAAGTCATGGAAATGGAAAATGAATATAGCTTTAACTTAATGTGCATTTATAATTACATATTTGAGCTTTTTGGTCGCTGTTTGTTGTGTCAAAATTAAATAAACATTTCCTCAATTTTGTTTGTACATGCAATGAGCTAATACGGTTTTGTAAATATTAATTTCAATATCAAAGTGAACCAGAATTTTCTACGAGCGTGTAATGAATTATACCATTTCCATTCAACTATTTACAAGGTTCAAGTGTTGTAGTTTTCTGTCGTGTAATATCATATTCCCGGCAACCGTCGTTCGTAGCTGACATATAAATAATATGTAAATTTTCCGACTAGGGCTGTACTGACTTCGCCACTCCCACTATTGCCGCCACTCCCTCTTCTAACTAAACTTCACTCTACGTTTTAACCACATTTGTTAGCCGAACATATAGCTTCATAGAAATTATAATATTAGAATACTAATGGTGTAATGATAGCATTAATATTAATTAATATCAATACTAAATATATTTCTAGGAATACCGCGTATATTAAAAGTTATATTACTTGTTGTATTTGTTATTATTTTATTGTATTTGAAATCTTAATTCATATAACGTTTACCGTGGTAAGTCACCATAGCAATGAAAGTAGCAACCATGAAAAATAATAAGTCGTTACAAAAAGCTTTGGAATAAATAGTAATTTACATTAGATGCGTATTAGACAAATCTATTAAAATACTGTTTCGTGTAATTACAGGGCATATTTATAAATTACTTTTCATGTTTAGCAGTCAGAATCACACAGAAGTTGAAGCGATTATGTACTTATTAGGATTAGATATATTCAAATAAAGTTGGCCGTTTGCTATGGAAAAACGTGACAGTACTCGTATGTAAGACGGCATCCATCTATCGTTCTGAGCCCAAGAGAGATTCCCGAGTTTGTAATGCGTTTTGCTAAATAATGTACGAGGTCTGCGCCGGGATATTCGTGTCGAAAGTCAGTATTTGTTTATATAAAGTCAGTCTGGCCAGCTATCATCCCATACAGTGTGGATAGTGTCAGAACGCGACTCCGCCACTGTAGCTGATGCTATTGCAAAGGGGGGGGGGGGGGTAATTAAAATCTAGTGTCATGATTCTAATTTTTTTTTCCTTAACAAATGTAAAAACGAAAGAAATATAAAACATAAACATAAAGTAGCCATGTTTTCTTGAATGGCATCATAGAAAAGCGTACGGCGTCATACAATTAACTATTAAGGGTACAATAACTTTCAAAAGCAAAGTTATATTCCTCAATCTCAAGTATGGTGGAATTTCTGACGATCGGGTTTACCAGAAACCGTACACAAGATAAATAAACAAATAAATAATGAAAATCAGCGCGGCATTAAACATTATTCAGTAATAATCGCTTTGCGAATAAACAAAGAAAATTGACTTCAATTATACACGCCGTAATAAACATTTAAATTTCGAAATCATACGCATCATGTAACGGCGCAATATTAGGGATAACACAAAAACTATTCGTAAGATGTCGCTTCATTTTAAATGGGACCGCATGATAATTACCAGCTCTCGAATAAAAAAAGAATCATTCAAATAGGTATATCCAGTTAAAAGTTATGAAGTAACAAATGAAATAACAGTAAGACGAGTTGAAAACCACTTTTTTTGAAGTTGATTAAAAACTAATTACACCGAATTTATTTGATCCACATCAGTATTTTGTTTACAATTAGAAAAAGTCGTAATTGTACTCAAAGATGCAAATTTATTGTCGTCGTTAAAATACCATGGAATAACGACATGAATGTTAACATTCTCAGAACGAGTACAAAGATTGGTCGATACATAGTGAGTTTTCATAGGTCGCGATTTATTTCTCTACTATACACACGATACAATACAGTGGAAGTTTTACAAAAGGTCTTAACGTGGAGCTGTAGGATTTTCTGGAAAAGCGTATTTAAATCATTTTATTGTTTATGGACAGAGAGGTAATGTATTAACATTTTGCTTCTCGTAGATAAACTGTTTTTGAATCAGTAGTGTGGTAAAGAGTAATACTGCTAGAAATATAACCTATGTTTGTAATCGGACCTGGTTGTTTTTTTAACCCTTTAGTAAATGAGTTTTAAAAATTTTATAACAAGTTTTTTATAAATTCCCAAGTCTCAAGTAAATAGGACTTAATTTTTATGATTGTAAAAAAATTCCCATCTGTAAACAATTTTTTCTTCGACCTCCCTTTGCGTACCGCTTAAGTAGTATTTGATTTTTACATCCTATTCTTGTTTAAATGATCACTTAAGAAATTACCAGTGAGTCTCTTATAAGTTACAAGTCCTAAGTCATCTTTTGAAATACACGACATGGTTCTAGGTGCTATTTTCATCTCCGGAGATAAAATCTTTTGCTTTCAGGAATTCGAATTCTTTCCTTTACTGCTTTGATCGCCTTTTTCGTACGAACACTACCACGTGTACGGCCAGATCTTTTTCTATCACAGAGGAGGTTCCATTGTACCTATCAATAGTCCGGTACGCAAACCTTACAAACCGCACCAAGCGTATGGAGGTTTTAAAAATTGTAATGCGCTTCAAACATACTTTATGTAATGCGATCACAGGGATTTAGTTCTTTTTATCATCCCACTCCATTTTAATATCACAAAATATTTTACAACGTATCGGCGCGAAAATAAGAAATCACCATAAACAATCGTATAAAAATGGCAGTTTCCAAATTCAAAAGTAGTATTTTGTTTATTTTTAATTGTGACATTATTTACGGCCAGACTAAGTATAAAAGCTTGTCGCGATATTTACCTGTGTAGATAAACACAAGTGATGTCAAGCGCTCATAGTCCGGCGGCTAAGAGATCGACGGAGTTAAGCAACTGCGGGCGGTCGGTACCTGGATGGGTGACCGCTAGTGGCAAACATATCTTCAGCGTTTCCGTCCTTAGGAGGTTAATCCGTTGCTCCCCGTTGTTGTTGCAGACAGCAATCGTTAAGCCATGTCGGAGGCCTTCGGGTGGCATAAAAACTTCCGATGCTTGGGTTGGCCACTAACTAGTCCATCAATCCGCACTGGAGCAGCGTGGTTTAGTATGCTCTAGATCTCCTCAGTAATAAGAAGAGACCCGTGCCCAGTAGGGCTTCATTAATTAGTGAAGGGCATAGATAAACAAGTAAATTAAACAACATAAACTGATTCTATTTTAATTTTCAAAAAATTGAAAGTAAGCATACATACATACTTAAACCTTACGACACGCTTTTTTGTTGTGTTTTCAGCTGATAGTATAAGTCTTAAAGCAAAAGTATTTTTTATTTTTCGCACATATAAGCTTGTTTTTATGAAAAAAAAATTTGCTTTTAATTTGTATCGGATAACGTCATCTTTGCGCCGCTTCGACATGGCATCTGTAGCGGTACTCTACGGGAAGATACATCCCCCCCCGCGACATCAAAGTTTACTACATAGTTAGAACAGCATCACACAAACTCATACGCGAGCGAGATCTAACACGATTATTGATCACACATGTCGTTGGCAAAGTATAGGACAAAATATTATAAAATACTAAACCTCAGAATGCCTCATAATATATCGCGACCGACAGCAGGAATTACATGATTTAATCCCCCCTCCCATCCCCCCAACTCTCCTTCCCACCACCGAACGACTCGACGCACGGCGGGTATCCATCCCTTCTTAGTTAACATCCCTCCAGCAGAAACGACGCTTTTCTTAATCATTTATTATGCGTATCGCGAAGGACTGGAACAAATTGCCCGAGTCAGTGTTTCCATCGGATTATAATTGTTCGAGTAGGTGTCTTCAAGATAAGGATGAAAAGGCATCTTCTGAGTTAGAGGGCTTCACCGTCACAACCCTCTTCCACGTATTCTTTTACTATCCTCCACGCTAAGGCTGCCTGGAAGAGATCGTTACCTGAGCGATAAGGTCGCCTTTGCTATATAATACTTTATGTATGTATGTATGTATGTATGTAAAGATTGGCTATACTTTACTGTTTATTTGGTGTACAGATAAAAATTATATTTGTGTCACAACGGAAATGTACAAGAAAAAAATTGTATTCTTGAATTATCTACCACATTGAGCAAGATGTTATTTTTGTGTTGTCTGGCCCGTCTAACTTACCTAAATTAAAAATATTATTTGTCTTTGTATGAAAAGTCATTTTGGATATAATTTTAAAAGCTTGTATAATTTCGTGGATGTCAGAAACTTATCAAGTTACTCAGTACAGACAATGTTTTCTGGAGCTACATATTCTTCCCGCTTCCATCATAATTACTTTACTTCATATTTTCAGCGGCGACGGGAGTACTCGATTCATCTTTTAGTGAAAAATCATCAAATAGCTTTCATTCCATTAGTCAAAATTCGTCAAAACACTTTCATTCTAATAACGACACACCGTCAGATAGTTATAAGGCCGAGGTTCAGCTGTGTCAGATAGTTAGCCGGCGAAAAGTTCAAATACACAAATTCTTGTTTGGTAGACAACAGGTAGGGTGAACAAAACACGTTTTGTTTTGTTCCGTCATATCTATTCTGATATTGAATCTGTAACGGACACAAGCTTTTATATTGAATATTCTTTGTAGATTTTAATTTAATTAAGCTTTGTCGGTAAGAGATTAAATTTTTCCGAATTTTTTTAGTCGGTCTTTCGGTGCACGTACTACACACAACCCTGTGCTGATTTAGATGATATTTTTCATATTTGTAACTTATGTTCCGTGGTCGCTTCTAGGATACTTTTTACCGGGACTTTTTACAGGATACTTTTTTGCCGAAAAATAAATATATTCGCGCGAGTTAATAGATACGAATTACTAGATAAAATTAATAACAATAATGTAATCTGTTTATTGCCACAATAAACGTTCCAAATTTAATCTAAATGGACCAACAGGGATTGACAAACTAACGCTCCTCCTAGAAAGGTTATGTGACCAATGCATTAGTTGAATACACCCCAATCACGAACTATTATTAATATTACATGAATTCAATTAAATTTATAACAAAACATTTTTATAACGAAAAAACTAAATAATTCAAGGAAAATAAATATATAATAAAAGGAACAAAAACATAGGTTAGTGTTGCTCTTGCTTATATGTACTGCGAGTGTCTGTTTATGAGTTTGTTTGTGTGCGCTTGTGTGTATGAGTAAGAGTGTGTCGTGTGTGTGTATGTGTGCGCGCATGTTCGTATGCGCGCGTGCCTATATGTTTATTGCATGTGTATATTTTTGTGACGTTCCTCTTGAAGCCATCTCAATGATTAAAGAAATATTTAAGACGGTGTTAACTCCAGTCGGCATGTCTCAAGTTCTCTGCAGCAAGTTGCCTCTTTAATGCAAATTTATACTTTGTCTTAAAACATTCTGTACTCATTATATTTCTGAGAATCGGTGGAGTCACTCCATATCCTTTTCGTTAACTTATTATAGTTAATGAATATGTTGTTAATTTATAAAACAAAATACTTAAGTAAATTGTTAGATATTTGTATAACTGAATAACTATATTTTTGTTATAAGCTATAGTTAAAGCTAGTTTAATGGAAGCCAAGCGAGAGCGGATTGCTTTTAGCTAATAAATACGTCAACAAACATTTTCTTCGATATTTAGCGAATTCTGTAATCACGTGACGAACAAAATTCATAATTTACCGATCTCGAACAAAACACGCTTTAATTAATTACACGAAGTCGTTAAAATATTGTAAAAGATTTTAATTATCACTTCCTTCTTTCATCTCTCGCCACGATGACAGCAAAGCTTATCGATCGGACTGAAAAATATCTAAAATTTTATTACCATTTACCAAAAAGAAAACTTAAATTATTTCGGAACCATTTCCCTCTTCATTTGTGTTGACAAGATCGATCGTCAGTATTTTTTGTTATAATTGATGAGCTTTAGTTTTATCAATTAAACAAATGTATATATTTGTACAATACTGTTTTGTGTTGTTCAGTTTCAAACTTTTAATGGTGATTATCTACTTTCCATCGCCGGGAAAATACTGGTACAGTTAATATAAACAAACTGCACTACGAAAATGCTTAAAAATAATAGTATTTAACAAATAATAAATGGATCAAGCGTTTAGATTTGTTCACTCAAATGAAAAGTAACAATATAGATAGATCGATAGATAGATAGATCAGATAGGACAAAATAATAATAATTATTATAAAACTTTATAGGGACAGAATCATACTAAAAACAATATAATTCATTACAAGAAAAATGAAAAAAATGAAAATTGACAACAACTCCTAACACACAATCTTTCGGCAACGCACACTGAAAAACTAACCAAATAAATTGTTATAGCTATCGAACTGATATCAAGTAAACTCAGTCAAAACCGACCGACCGATTGTCACATCATTTACCACAGTTACCTCACACACTACATGCGAGCTTAAAACTTTTAGGCTTTCATTCAGTCTCGTACATTATCTAACAAAAACCGTTATTAAATCTTATGTATAAAATTCTCGTGTCACGATGTTAGTTACCATACCATACTCCTCCCAAACGGCTTGACCGATTTTTATATGCATATTCCGTAGGTGTGAAACTACTATCTATTTTTCATACCCCTAAATATAAGGATCGTCCACCCCTTACATTTTATTTTTTGAACAATTTTTTTTATTTATTTTTTTATAATGTGGCTTTAAAAATACATACAACCCTAAATGTTCACCTTCTATCATCATATGTAACTCTTATTTTTTTTCTACACTAGATATTTCCACAGACATTACTTCGGTCGTGCTTCGTTAAGGCCCGCATGAAAGTTTAAAGTTTATCCCTACGAGGAGACACAATCAATGTGTATAAAAAATCAGTAATACGAACTAATAGATGCTCTGCGCTTTAAAGATACATTAAAAAGGTTTGAAAAATACTACATAAATTTAAACGCCGTTGTTAAGTAAGATAATTGCTATATAAAATAACTCGTATTACATAACACATATTTAAAAATTGGTAGCAATTTCCCCGTCAAAACTCATTACGTCAAGCAGTATCGGTTGAAAAGTCGAAAAATAGTCCCGCTCGCACCGTATCGCAAATATCAGGACTAGTGATCAGCATCCAGGGGGCCGCCTAATACAGGTACATAGCTTCACCACATAGCGTAAAACAAACTCGCTTTCTCTATCCCTATATCCCTATGTATGCTTAAATCTTTAAAATTACGCAACGGATTTTGATGCGGTTTTTTTAATAGATACAGCGTTTGAAGAGGAAGGTTTATATGTATAATACGGTCACAGTTTTTCTGTAGTGTATTTAGTATTAGCATTGCACCCGTGCGAAGCCGTGACGGGTCGTTAGAATAGTGTAAGGAGCAGAAAAGTGAAGTTTTGAAACATCGAGACACCTTTTGAGTAAAATAAAAGCTACAGTCCGCTCGATCTTGTATCGTACAGTAAATACTAAATAAAAGTTTTACGCGCAAATCCTTAGTTGTGAGGTGCTTGTATTTACTGAGATCAAATGCATGATAGATTATCGTCTGGACTTTGTTAACTGATCTGGTTATGCTAATACACTTAAGTCCACGCGATAGATATCAGTAGATATGACCTACACACCTCAGCGAGAGTTAATATGATTAGATACGAGTACGTCACTTAAAATGTCAAATACATTTTTTTTATTTATTTAAATTTATGTCACCTCATACAGAAGAAACAAACAAAACAAACAGTCAACCCTGGGTAATCGGTTGTACTTTTTTATTACTCTTTATTGTTTGCACACTAAAACATAACTTTGAGAACAATTTTTATCATTATCAATACAATTTTGTATTTGTTTGTGTAATAGTTAACCACTTACCATCACGTGGGGTTGATGTGAAGCCTTAGTTATTGTTGTTGTAATATATAAGTTAAGTATATTTAGTATTTATTAAAATTAGTATTAACCTTCACGACTAACACTCGTGGAGTCAACTTATTCTGATGAAGCTCTGTTTCGGGGCAAAACACTTGTTGAGAGCGAGTAAAACTTTCTTTTATTCTTCTTTGTCGGTAACGTCTTTGGCCTTTTTAGACTGTCAGCCTTTGGCTTTTTCAGCCTGTCAGCATTTAGCCTTTTCAGCTTGTCAGCCCTTAGCCTTTTCAGCCTGTCTGCCTTTGGTGTCACTGGGCTCCGTTGGTGACCACTTCCCACCATATGACAGGTCAGCACGTCTATTGACTACGTAAATATGTACATTCGCCCTAAAAAAGCCACATCAAATACTGATATAGTGAAACTTAAAGCCGATAAGTTTGGTGCAAACAATATTGTTCGTGTTCAGTCCTGTTAATGCACATACCGGACAATTTGTTAATTAATGTTCAAAATGTTGCGCTTTTAATTTAGGAAATGGCTGCATTTAAAATAATAGATATATCACTGAAACTGATGTTTTGATACATTAGATGATAAAGGTTAATCTTGTATTGAACTATAATGGAGATGATTTTATTTTGCCGTTGTTTTTGTTTATTTAGCGTTAATAAAAATTTATCGCGTGCATTCAAAGAGGATAAAGATCGAATTTACAGCAACACTGATCTACTTGTTCATTCGGTCTTCCGGTTATATGTCACGTCATTTTCTCCGTAACTAAAAAAGTATATAACAAATAAATTAGAAATTAATTGGTAATAATTCCAATCCCAATTATTCTATTTGGTACAAATTAAAAAATGAAAAATCTTTAGTCAAGTGCTTATCACGTATTGTAAGATCAAAAAAGTCTGAGTATTATAGATTTTTCGAATTACTTTTCTTTTAGATTACGAAAGCCGATTTCTTTTTTACTTTAGTAATTTATTCATTTATCTTCTTAACTATGCCAATGGAATCACAATTACCATATGGCTTCTCATCCGATATGAAATAAAAATCTATACGATCTTCTTACAAAATACTCTGCTGAAAATGTATGGAGTGAGAAACCCCACATTTATACCACACGCGCCCAATAACGATTCCATTTGACGAATAGACGGTTTACGAATTTTGAATGTCCAATTGATATGGAAGTTCTTCGTTTTCGTGCCATTCTTGGCAATGCAATGAAATTAAAGTTTTATCATTTTTTAACATAATAATGAACGGGCACCCTGTCTCTTGAATATGTCCTGTGCAGTGCCGACAGGTTGATGTTTGTTTTCAAATCGTAGCTATTGTAGTAGGAGAGCCTCAAGCTCTCAATACCTACTTAGTGGGACGTAGGAATCTATTTAATTTTGGTTTTAGGGACAAAAGAAAAAAATATATATGTTGTATATCTTTTCATTGATAGAGACATCAGGCTATCAAAAATATAAAAAGAAATAATCAAACGGTAAATCTCGAGTGCGGCAAATATAACTTATTTTAAATGAATCCGACGGAAGTTCGACGCGCCTGGTTTTGCGGACTTGCTTTCCTATACCAATTTAGGGTCAGATATTTTTTATTATAGCGTAATAGTTAAAAGGTCAGCCTCCCTATATTCGGCCATGAGGAAACCGCTCATGAATATGCAGTTAAATATAATATTTTCGTAAAGAGAGTAATGAGCATAAATAGTCATGAAAAACTAAAATAAATAAATTATCATTTATACTCTTAATATTCATGTTAAAAAGGTCCAGAACTACAACAAATGTTTGACTTTGGAAAACGCTTGTTATTTTAATTCAAATTTCATTAAAAGAGAGTGTATAATAAGTGGTAATATAATTTATTTGTAACAAGTCTAAAGTACTCATATATATTAAGAACAGATATATTAAGAAAGTTGAATGAGGGTCTTCAAACCAAGTCGCTTGCTCGTTGAGATTAACGCTGAACAACGATGACTCAATAGTGTCCCCTCCTTAAGATGTACTCCTATTGATTAGGTTTTATACCACCAGTTTCAGTACCACTCACGCATGGTGGTAGTGTTGACCCGATTGATTACTTATCACTTATAATCGTTAAAACAACATAAACAATGTAATTGTATACAATTATAATTTACATAGAACTTATTCAATAAATCGCCCGCGTAGCCGCTTTTGTGTAATGAAAATATTTTCAATGTAAATGTTCCTATAAAACGTAAGAGGCTTAGGACGAGTTGCGCGTGGTAGGGTCCTTTGTATGCGGTCCATGAAATCGATGGTTCTCAAGGCGCCGGGATGTAAACGGACATGTCACCCAGCCGGTGTACTGGCCACATACACTCGCAGCCAGCCGGGATCACCATTGTCTTCGATTCCCAGCAGTCACTGAAAAAAACATTCATCTTAATAACGTCGCCTTCGATATAATAATGATACAGAGCACGAGTCTCTCCTCATCACTGGGGAAACCTAAATTCTTACTCCACTACGCTACACCAGTGCGTGTTGGTGAAGGGGTTAGTGGTTCACCCAAGTATGGGAAATATGAAAGCCGCCCAAAGGGCTCCGACGTGACTTGACGACAGTTATTTTCAGTTACAACTGAGACCGATAGCTTAACATGCCCTCGATTGTTGTCAAGTGAGTGTGTAGAAGATACGTGTGTGAGAGTTATGTCTACCATTTTAACTGTCGAATAAAATAGTGCGTCGGTAATCGCCTCGCGTTTCACTTGTTCCCGCTACTATTTGCATATCTAACAGTGTCACAAATAATGCATTAGTTCGAAACGCGGACAGTAAAAGCAGTTGTTATTTCATCCTATAACATCACAACGAAAAATACTCAAGTAATTGAATAAATGGGTAGTATTGAAATTAGCAGTTAATTAAACGGTTTAGTACTTCAAAGTAGACCCGAAGTTGAGTTAAGTTTTAGTTAGGTCAATTATAACTTAGGTTAGGTTGTTATGCATTCGCTTCGCAACCCTTTAAAAAAACAACTTACATGACACAAATAGAACAAATTATTGTTTTGTAAATATTCGAATAGGTGTACTGAAATAAGTGTACTAGTTAATATTTCAATATAGATTAAGGAATGAATCCCTCTTATGTCGATACCACATTCAAAGTATCTTTTAACCAACCATTTCCTTCACCAACCATCGTGTAATAGCAATTAAACATTACTAATAGTTTGTCAATTTTAAAACTGTCAATATTATTTAACTAGTCACCCCAACACACTTCATACTTTCCAAATTTATAAGCCTGTCGTAATTCAATAGCAAAAAAATAAAACTTATTTCAAAGCAATTACTTTATTGATTAAGTTGTGCCTTTAAATTAAATAATGATTAATAGCCAAAATAAGTGTTCTATTTTGTACACGGCAAAACTGATGTGATTATTCGACATCAATAGGGACAGTGTTTTAATTATTTTTTTTAATTATAGTGGGTACTCACGATCTCTGTATTCTTTTTATTGTTTTGTGTTTTTAAATGTTGAGTGTCCGGGATGAAAATAGTTTAAAATCAGTGTTTTAATTATTTACTCTACGGTTTGTATAGAAATAAATGTGTCATTTTTACTATTTTTCACAATGTTTCCCCGTTTTTTCTTTCTATAAAAACCTTCGTCATGTCTTAACGAAAATATTGACAAAACAATTAGCCGAATTGGTCGAGCCGCTCTGAAGTTTTGCGCTTAGCAACACATTTGGTGATTCATTTTTATTTATAAAGATTTTGTTCTGTGGCCGTACAGAACACCTTATATGTTTTTCAAATTCAAATTCAAAATCATTTATTCATATAGGTATTATTTCAATACACTTATGCACATCATTTTTTGATTCTACCACCGTTTCGGAAAGGTGCTTTTACATCGAGGAGAAGAAAAAACAAAAGAGTTCTTACAAAGTATTTACAAATTGTTATACAAGGAGCTATTTAATTTATAGAATTTTTAAATCTTCGATTTTATTTCCAGGACTTCACATACACTCTGTCAGTGTTTGTATCAGAGATACCCTTGTCAAATATGGTATTTGATTTTGCCAAAGCTCTTAAAGATAGCCCAAATACATCAAATTTAAAATTTAAGGATAGTGATATTTGGTCCGTGCTTAATTATTTAGGTAAGTTTTTCATTATCAATAACATGCCATTCTATTATAATAAATATATAACTGCCACATTATCTATTCTCAAAGGCATTAGCCAAACGGGGGATTTAACAAACCCCCTGAAACCTTAAAAAAGCATTAATTTCCAGGATTCGATTGAGGAACAAAAATACTGATTATAACCTTATTAGTCGATACATTTGCAACTAATCTCAAATTGTTATCTACTAATTGACTATAACTAGATTGAAGTATAGACATTATCGCTTAGTTACATGAGCTCTCATCTTACAACCATGATAGTAAAGAATAGTTCTAGAACCCTCGAAGGTATTGAAATACATAGACATATTAAGGTTTTATAAACTGTTAATTTTAACAGTGCTTAAAGTAATTGACTTTTGCATCAATAAAATTAATAGGCTTCTACTAAGTTAATGCGCTTTACCACCCGAGACTACACCACTTACCATCAGGCGGGACTGTAGTCAAGCATTAATTTATTCAAAATAAAAAATAATAATAAGCTTTTTGAATATTTTCAGGTGTTAAATGTGATTCAGTACATGCATCGAATATAGTTGAAATGTATAAGAATGAAGAGCGGATCCCACTGTTGTTTTGTATACTGAAATGTATGCCGATGTATTGTAAAGAATCTGTGCTCATGGACGAAGGTGACTCCTCTCATCTTTATATATATAATTCTTCTGTTTGTATGTCAAAAACTCTTCCTAAACTATTAGACCGATTTTGATGATTTTTTAACTGTCCGATTAAATGGGTTTGAGAATGGTTTAGAATTACAATTCAATTTGATAGAAATGAAATGTTTATATACTGTAAGATAACATCTGCCGGGACAGCTATTATTTTGTACAAATCTAATTTTGACCTATTTAAGTAACATTTAAGTAAGATGAGTCTGTTATAGTTACGCCACGCTACTATAAAATTTTTATCATAAAATAGGCTATATATCCTTAAATTAAATTCGAAATTAGTAATAAGAATAATTATATTCGTTTTCATTAGACTTACCGCCAGTTTCTGAAAGGCTTGTCAACATTTCGTTCATACCTATAACACGCATATTAACGTGAAAGTTCTATGAAGTAAATTCGAGTTTTAAACGTTGACTAGCGAATAATTTCTGAATAATCATGCTTTCTCCAACCCAATTGACGTTTGACAATAGATTTGACAGTGAATTTCTTAATTTTTTCGTTGATCAGCCTTTCAGAAACCGGCTGTTAGTCTTTCTCTGTAGCGTTCTTTTTCATATTTCTCAAAGGATAACATATCAACGATACATGCATACGCAGCCGAATTATTTCAGTAATTCCAACTTAATAACTTATCAACTATTTATTTGTAGACATGAATACTTATTTTTATTCGCCATTATTTTTATTTTCCATTAATACTCCATAGCATTACTCCTTTTTAAAACGGGAGACTACAGCCTACCATGTGCCAAGGGTAAAGAGTTGTTACGCGGAACAAAGGGCTCCGATATGATATAATACATAGACAGCCTAGAATAGTAATCCTAGTACTTTACAACACCCATAAAAACCTAAAGCTGCTTTGAGATGAGACTTAGACATAGACATGAATAATATAATTTTTAAGCCACCAATAATCTTTCTATGAAATCTACTGCTAAAAACCTCGTCGTAATCAGATCGGCTATGGAGCTATTAACTTCTTCTTGGTACCTTTGGTGGAACTAACTCTTATCATATGACTCGCCTAGTTCTTTGTTAAGTGTTAACATTAAAAGTAGAAGTCTTATAAGTTAAGTATGTATAGCGTCTACAATATTTAGGTCAGATAATTCATTGAAATTAGCCCACGTCAACGTAGCTCCGTGCAAGGTTACTGCCACAGACAAACGAGCTTTGAGGGACAGCCCCTTTCAATAGTTTGCGGTATTCTGAGGGCCTAGAGTAATAGCTCTATCACTTTGTTGTATACAAATCGGTCTCAATTTCAGTGAGTAGTAAGACATTGGATATTTGCGAATTAACTTAAGTAATTGTAATTTTGCTATTTAAAATTGAAGGGAATAAAGAGTCTATGATTGAATCAATGTAATATCTGCCGATCTTAGAAAGTTTCATAGAGCAACTTATGAAGCTGGCAATGATATCTCTTGTAATGTACGACGGGGTTATTTGTTTTGTAAGCATTGTTAAATTCTAGTTTTTGCTCGTATATTCTTCTGTATTTTCTTTCTTCTGTATCTGCACTTTTGCTGCTGAACATTGAGGCATTGAGGTAAGATCCACTGGTATAATATCCTACGGAAGGTCACTGTGCTTTTTTCTAGCCTGTTTAATTTCAATGTTACTCATGCATAAATACTTGGAGGATTATACATAGTCAAGGACAACTATCGTGTTAAATTCATTCCATGTTTTACTGGTGTTATTATCTGGTATGAAGCTCGTCCGCATTGTTACCATTCGTCTTGGTTCATTACTGGAGACTTAAGATCAAGAATGATCTTTATTCTCCCTTCCTTCTTTGCCGTGAACCCATCGGTACATTAATACATATATTGCTGTTACTGGTCTTGTCATTAATTGTATGTCAGCTATTTTCATTTAAAGAAATTTATTAGTATAGGGGATAGTTTTTTCTTATACTTCATTTTCATTGTTATTATAAGGATGTAATTTGACGAATGTTTGTAAAATGAGCCTTATATTACGTTATTGTAACATTTTGCTAAGTTAATATGAACCATAAACCATAAATTAATATTACACTTATTATCATGTGTGTGACTTTTGAAAAACTCATTCAAACTAGTCCATTACTAACGACCGTCTACTTTGCAGGCACGAATGCGTGCATTACATGAATTGCCTACTTTTATGATATGCGCCGTTCGATATACAAAGCTACGTCGTGTATGACATTTGTATCACAGAATAAACAGAACAGAAATGTCTTTGACTGAACTTTGGAAAGGACTGTTTTTTGAGCTGTCACTGTTAACATTGCAACAACAGCTTCGCGGTATATAAGTAAATAAAATAACGCCACACACTCATAGCCCCACATTAGGATATCCCGTGTCGTCGGTGCCATGGACAACACAGAAAGACAATTACACACACCAAAACAGAGAACAGAAATTTAAACTTATAACTTAAATTTAGGTCTCGCTGGGAATCAAACCCAGGACCCTTCGAACGATGGTCCGGCGTAGTGACTTTTACGCCACGCGGGTCGTCAAATGTCGTATGTCTGCATTGCATCTAAATTGTCCCATATCTGGTTATACGAAATTATTCTGACCTATTGCTCACGAAGGCAGGATTCATAGGTCTTTAAAAATTCGTCATACCGCTTGCGTAGCCTAGGGTGCCTTGTGTGTGCATATAAGCGTTTATTCTCGATTAAGCGAAACGTTTTCTGTATGTCATATTAGAATATATTTTACCAAGTTTTTCGGAAAAACCCTTATATTACGGAGGTTAAGATATAAATTAGTAGTACCCCTACAGACTAGAGTAAATATTACACATATGCATATAAATTAAATTATTTTATTTGACATTTTTGTAATGTGTTTTCTGACATTTGTAATTAATTGTAAATTCTTTTAAATGACAGCTCAATTAATTATTAATGATGTGATTTGCGCCTATAATCTAAGGTGACATTTAGTTTTAAGATTTTTGATTGTATATCTACTGTGTATGGTGGTCACCCTGTTGTTGTAGTTGTTGGTTTAATATTAATGAATAAATAATTCCGTTTTTGTAATTAGCGCCAATAGCGAGTACAAAAGCATCGGCAAATCAAAAACAGACAACAATTTAAAAAATAATGATTAAGGTATCCGTTGCCTTAGTTACTCAAATATCTTCAACTAACAAACAACTATCAATAATACTTTTGTTATAAATTATATATAGATAAATACTCAGTGTATGGGGCCATACGCAATATATCTGTACAGCACTCAATATCGGATTAATCAATCATTTACAGAGCTAGCGCGCCTTTGGACAGTGTTTTTGCCTGCCTCCTTACCTGTTTTTCAATAATTGAAGCGTAGGCGATTGTAACGTTATGTCAGAATCCGTATTATTATAAACGTGAATATATGTTTGTTTGTTTCGCTTTCACATAAAAATCGCTTGTCATGAAACTTTGTGCACATACTCTTAGAGGGATTAAGAAAAACAAGGGATACTTTTTTTTAATAATATATATTTGATATTTAATTAAGGGCTTCAACGCTTGCAAGTTATTTCTAGTTAAGGTATACAATTCCTTCATACCATTTTAAAATGGAAATGTTTTGTTTTTAGTGAATTGCATTATTTTAACTTGCCTTGTCATTGCTTTGAATGTAGTATCAAATGAAATAGTTGGCACTCTAAAATAAATAGAGATACCAAAATTTTTCCCACAGCAACATAATGAGTAACCGATAGCAGGATTGAAATGCCTTTCCACTTGAACATTATACTCGATCAGTGTCACTTTATCGCATTCCTGCTTATTAGAATAAGTAGGTGGCAGAATAACGTAAGTGGTTCCAGTGATACGCTGTTTTGTCATAACTGTTCGATCTTATACTCAAATTAATGTTACTGGTTTAAGAAGAAAAAGAAAACGTTTGGAAAACAATTGACAGTTCAATACTAGCTTCTCGTCACTGCTTCATGACACACCGAAGAGAGTGCTTTTAATTTAAGGAAACCCAAAAATATCTATTAGGAATCGCTTGGGATATAGTAGCAGGTGACACTACACCAGAGTAGTTCGTTATATTTTGAAACTTTGTTTATTACCTCATGAAATATCATCTAACAGATACCGATTGTCAAG
>DWJN01001024.1:0-19888 GCA_018248895.1 Carystus phorcus
TCTCAGCTTAGAAAGACAAGAAGACTGCCCACGCTATAAGAAACATGAATAACTTTCACTGTTATAACAGCGCCTAAAGCTTATATAATTTAGTCTTATGTAAGCAATAACATGTATTAGTACCTAATTTTCACTAAATATCACTTTGTGTACACATATCAAGGAATGCAATCGGTCTTAAAACCTCAAGTTTACTTTGTCACATAATTAATATTTGATTGTATTTTGTTTTTTGTACATTATGAAGAAATAAATAAATAAAGCAATTGTTATTAAAGTTATAACCGTTTTTAATTTTTGAGGCATAAAGATTATTCTAGTACTTAATATTAATAAACTTACAGAAAAATCGACAGAGATTATTTCATTACTGTATTTTCTTTAACGTAGCTTTGAGTGTCTTAAAATTTATTCAGTATAAATTTTGATTTTAATATTTTGTAATTAATATATTATATTTCGCGCATATAATATAATAAAGTAATAGCAATAAATAGTAGAATAGCAACAAATAGTAAGCATATAATATAATAAATAATATAATAAAAGTCATTTGACGTACTAATGCACCATTGGCAAGCAGATATAGTCACTAACAGCATCAATTTTGTAATAACATCTGTTACTGATTTGTTTCCTCAATCTAAAACTTATTCGGATATTTGTCTTAGAAGAATAACATACCGTTTATAAACTCGTGGTTCTACGCAATAAGTACGGTTTTGACAAATGGCAAAGCTATAATCCAAAAGCAATTAGATAGCCTTATAAATGTATCGTTGCCGCATTGTACCGCGGGTTTTGCATCGAGCCTCCGAATAAATTTGCATAATGCCTTGACGTACTATACAGTCAACAACGAGGCTCGGCTCGTCGATACGAACTGTATCAAATATGTAAGATGCTTGTCTAAGCCAGATTTTATTGATAGGGCACATGTTTATTTATCAAAACCCATAACTCTACCACTGATGGTCGTATTATGTGGTGATAAGACCCACCACGGTCTGACTGGCTAGCTACCACCCTCCAGTGTAAATCAGTCGTAAAATGACTATGTCGTGTTTCGCCTGCCACCTGGAGTTCCAGTTCTGTTTTCCCCTCCTTCTTCCTTCTTGGCTGGCAACGCGTTGGTGACACCCCTGGTGTTGCTAATGTCCGTGGGCGACGATGATCGCTTACCATCAGGTGACCGGTCTGCTCGTTTGCCACCTTACGGCATAAAAAAAAAAACTGATAGACAATCGAACGACGGATCTCGGAATGATATACTGTTAAAATTTGGTGCCCTCATTTTATTCATTTGCTGGAATAGTATGTGTAACGAATCATACTAACATTTTCAAGAAGGTTATACAAGTTTATGGAAGAAGTACAAAACCTTTAAGACTAGTTTGTGAAATTTATATTGTAATACTTAATTAAATACTAAACTTCACTTACTAATTTAATTTTTAATATTATAGTATTTACAAACAAATCAGATGAGCATCACATTTAAAAAGATATAAAATTATTTTTATAAAATATTAGAACGATATAATATATCTCATTTATATAATATGTTTTATTGTAATTTTTTTGACATTTCCACATTGTTACTATAGCACAGTTTGCCTATAATCTAGGTATAAAATGAATATTCATTTACAAGCCACAGCTACCTCTAAAGCATTATAACCTTCTGTATTGACCTCTAGTCGGCCTACATGCGTAACATGACATAAGAGATTGGAATTTAATTATAACTAATTGCTTACGATATACCACAAACTCAGCTTACCTGCTCACAGAACCTCGTTATTTGTAACATACTAAGTATGCATCTAAGACGCTAAGACGTAATTCTGCTATGTTAGACAATACGTCTTCTTTGTTGTTCTATAAATTAGGAACAAATATATTTATTGCACCTGTAATTCTGCTATGTTACATAATATATCTTCTTTGTTTGTCTACAAATTAAAATGAAATGTTTCTATTCCACTAGGAATTGTGTTATGTTACATAATACGTCTTCTTAGATGATCTACAAATTAGAAACAAATTTATTTCACTAGGTTAACTAAACCAGTCAAAATATACTACTAAGCTAACAAAATCCACACTGATTGTATGTCTGTTATTCCGTGGGAACAGATCTAATAGGTTGAACTAAGTCATATCCGCTTTTGTAGGTAGATTAACTCTACACCTAACCTATATTTATTTTTAATAGCAAAGACCAAACATTTTACGAACGGGGTATTTACACTGGCAGAAAGATGGAACAAGGTCATCCACAAGAACGGGAAATATCTAATTGAATAAAGTTATATTTTCTAACAAAAAATCTGAATTTTCTTTCTTATTTGAAGTCGGAATAGACTTGCCAACCCAATATTTCCCGAAATGAAAAGTATCCTTGGAATACCCCCGAGATATAAACTACTAAGATACCAATTATCATTTAAATTTGTTTAATAGTTTCAACTTGATGCCGGAACATACAGACAGACTATACTTCCGAAAAAATGTTTTGGTGTTTGTATTGACACGAAAGCCTACGCACATTTAGATTAAAACGATGCGAATCGTTTGGCGGCTGAATCAAGGAAGAAGGCTACCTAGACTCCAAAGAAAGGTAATAATACCTGGTATAATATTAATGACTTAATAATGTTAAGTGTAGTCTACGCGGAGTCCAATCACCAAGTGGACCAGCTTTAGCCACTTTTTAGGCTGGTCTTCTGAAATTGGGGTTTGTAATTTATATGGCGAATATATCACAGAAGCTTTATTAATACATCTGTGATAAAAACGGCTGTAAATCGACAACAGGGATTTTTACTACGTTTTTCGTATCGTCGTTTGACATTTCAGTTAAACTATAAGCCTATCAATATTTCAACGGCTTATCTAAGCCTGGCTTTCGACAACTAGCTATGGATATTGCGTTTAAAATGGTTGGAAAAATATTTTGTGTGAACTAAATCCGTTTTAGTTGGACATTGGAAATGACATTAGATTCTCTTGGTTTTAGGATTGGTGCAATTAGGATTTATGCACCC
This sequence comes from Carystus phorcus, assembly GCA_018248895.1. NCBI lineage: Eukaryota > Metazoa > Arthropoda > Insecta > Lepidoptera > Hesperiidae > Carystus > Carystus phorcus. Next base: position 3,051 of record DWJN01001024.1, read on the forward strand.
ATTTTCTATTATTTAAAATCTTACTGTATTTTTGGCGTAAGACGTAAGTTATGCGCCTCTGTTAGTTAAACAATGAAGTAAGTTTCTTCCACTATATTGGGGACAGCTTCGGTAATATATGACCTAATCAAATTACTTGCGAGTGTATACAAAATATTTAGACAAGATTCTTTAAATTTACATATTTTTATGTATGAACTAATGGTTAACTTAACTCTAAATACCTCAAGCTTTATTGAATCCTCCAACAAAACGATTAAGACTTTTTTTTGATTAATGGAACGAGCTGTTATACGATCTTCTCCAACAGTCTTTAAAAAATTACTTTCCAACTTTAACATACTCTATTATCGCCTCTAAAATTTGTACTGGAATCATAATTCCCCAAGACAGAGACTAGGTACATAACGGCGTCCAAATTCTAACTATTATATGAAGATAACATATTACTAAAGCATGTTTTTAGGAAAGGAAATTAAGCCTACGTAATGAAAATCGCTCTAAGTTATAATTTATTAAGATCTATTCAAAGCATTAGGGGTTACATACATTATTATTGTATGTAAAGTAGATATTATTATGTATGTACAGTAAATAAGTTCAAGTTTTATTCAACGTTATTTAAAGCAGTTTTGAATATAACGCGTATTTAGTAGAAGTCGATAGTAGTCCACATTTATAATCGGATGGGAACCCGGACGGGAATAGAAAAAGAAATCTTCGCAAAGTTACCCGGTCTAACTTCCGGGTTTTCCGGTTATAAGGACCCACTAAATTCCCCCGGGCACTATCCCGGGCATAATAGGAACGTTGAAAACACAAAAATAAAATGTATAAAAACTGTTACTATTAATAATATAACACATAATGTTTGTGTAAATGTGTGTTCTCTTAACTAGCGGGTATCATCTATTCATATAATAAAACTGTAACTGATAGATGTCTGTATATGGCAAATGTATTTAAATTCATAATTGGAGGCCTTTATATATGCAAAAGAATCCAAAACAATGTATTTTCATTTTGTCTGTTTGTCTGTATGTTTTTGCACACTAATCTCAGAAATGGCTTATCCGATTTGAGCGCAGTTTTCAGGATTACATTGTGTTGATCTTTAGTTATGTTAATTTATGTCAATGAATGATTGTTACTGAAACGAAGTTGGTCGGGTGTGGGTATTAAGAACTTAATTTTACAATTAATGATTTAATAACAAAGGGTATTTTTCTTTAAAATTGTTTCTATAACTTTGCAAGTGAAGTAGTGGGTTGGGAGGCGTCTTCACGGCCATATAGGTATAGTGACAGGACTCGTCAATTTTACAAATTCCAAATCTTTTTTCTCCTAGTTGACCCAGCAGACGTTGTTGTGCAACAATATAACTTAACAGACCCGGCCACTCGTTGCTGTGCAAAAGGTTTACATACTCAATTTTACCTTACACCGCCATCCGTTAGAACCTTATGGAACTAATTATTTGTAAGATATAAAACAAATAATTTACAATTAGGTACTCAATTTTGTCAATAATTATGGAACTAATTCTTTGTGAGTGTATGAGTTTATTAGGAGTCCGTAGCGGAAAAACACCGTGAGACGTAATTTATATATCTTAAGATAAATAAAAACCACATTTCTATATAATATACTGAGAAACTTGTGGCATTCTGTCATTAAATACAGTCAGGATAGGAGATAAACCTCTTTTCGCAAAAACTGAAATATTCGACAATGGTGGTTAAATAAAAATGAAATATTAAAAGTTACAAGATTCGACAATTCAATGTAGATAAATACATACATACATTACCAACGGTGCGGGGGAAAGCCCAGAGGAGTTCGGCCGTGGACGATTTCTTTTGTCTGAAAATTTCTTTCACTTTTGTCGGAATTTTCCACGACATACCCAACTTGACGTGACTTCTTTAGACGAAAATTACTGAGCCCATTGTAATCGTCCCTTTTGTGTAAATACTGTATGAAATGAATGTTTAAAATGTATTTTAATTGTGCAAAACTAATTAAACTAATTTCAGCAGATAATTAAATATTGTTACTAATCTTTGGCATTCTTTGGCATGGCATTGATGCGCGCGGCGTAATGGTCACCACGCCGGACCGCCGTTCGAAGGGTCCTGGGTTCGATTCCCAGGGAGACCGAAATTTAAATGATGAGTTTAAATTTCTGTTGTCGGTCTAGGTGTGTGTGTAATTGTCTTTCTGTGTTGTCCATGGCACCCACGAGCACGAGACAGGGTATCCTAGTGTGGGGCTATGAGTGTGTGGCGTTATTTATTATTATTATTATTTATTCTAACATGTAGATAGGTAGTATAAAGGTACGTGCTATTTGCGGCCGGTGTTTGTTGTCGACGTGAAGCTACGCGGCGTGTCGATTTGTCGGCAGGCTTTATTTCCGCCTGTCGCGTGGAAATACGATAACAGTTATACCTATTTTATTTCCAATATTTCAGTAATCGAAATAGAAACACGGCTCACCGTTTGAATTGTTTGGTGGTTGGATCTAGCGGCGACTCTACATAATATATTCTGTTTATATTGTTTCGCAAACCGTGTTCTTTTTTAACCGACTTCAAAATGAAGGGGGTTCTCAATTCGATTGTGTTTTTATATCTTTGATAGCTCATAACTTTTTACTAGGTGTACCGATTTCTTTTGATCATTCTTTACATTGGAAAGCTGGTACTAATCGTGTGGTCCCGTTTTGTTTTGTTTTGAGTTATCTCTAATAGTGTATGTAATTTACTTCAATTACGTTGATGAGGTTCTCATTTTATTATTTGTCAATGAAAAAAAAGTCCAACATTTTATTTTATATAAATTGTGTAATGACGTTGAGTTGATAGTAGTTTTTACTTTAATTTATTTTTTACTTTTTAGTTATCGCTGGACGGATTGTTGCAACTGAGTTTAACTTGCATTCGTATTCACAGAAAGTCTTTTAATTTGATACCCATATTGAAAGAAAGCATAAATATAACTGGTCCGCCATCTTCCATGTTAGATTTAGAAACGTTTTACGACTAACTATGCACTGTCATCTAAACTATACGCGTACTATACAAAGTTTTAAATCAATCGGTTCAAAATGGAGAAGCAAGATTCCATCCGAATAAACATAGTTAGATTTATTGCAAGTTATTTTTTGTAGCTTTATTCATAACGTCTATTATCTTAGTATTATATTTAAAAATGAGTATATTTAAGCACAATATAAATAGTCGTATGTTTTATGCATGCATTTTATTAACTTTCATACGTTATGAGTGAATATGATACGAAATGTGGTACGAATTCTTATACTACATACGATTATATTGTTTTACTATTTCTGTGTTATTAGAATTTAAGAAGACAGATAGCGCAAAATTGAATAAATCTATTAGAATTTGAGACAATGCGCCTGTGTAAAATTCTTCAAATGTTTAGATTTTAATAGTTTCCGGACACAGGGTTCATTAGATATAAGTAATTGATATTATGTGATAGAATAAAATTACTTGAAAAATAAATAATTTTAATTTAAAATTCAAATTTAAATTATGGAACGTTTCCGTAATGTCTCATCTCACGATGTCACAGAATATAAACCTAGTAGCGAAGTTTGGCAGCCACCTTGTCACTCGTTTCAGATAAAAACATATCTTGAAAAGCGTTTTAACTTGATACTCATTTATAATCTTTTCAAAAGTGTGCAGTCTGCTATATTTTACTTAGCTGCCGTGATGGTTATTCAGTGGTTTTAAACCAGACTCAAACTTTATTTAATTAACCCAGTGATAAGATTTATTAAGGGGCATAATAACGATGGTGATGAATGTCTAGAAGTTGTTAGGTCGTATTTGGGCATGCGAGAATATATACCGTAACTAGTGATTTCGCGAATGCAAATATTTGGAATTTTAAATAATTATAATGCCGAATAAAATTTGAACATAATATCCTTAGATGCGTTCTAAATTAATGAAGTGTAATAACAACAGTAATATTATCTTGTTAAGGTGTTCCCTACAGTCGGGTCACATTTTATACAAGTCTTCCTCATAGACATGATATTTATTACTTTGTCCGAAAATGTGCTTCTCTTAAAAATGGATACGAGTTTGTTTACGACTATTTATTATTCCACTAGACGGTGTACCTACAATCAACTTTCCAAATCCAAATTATTGAGCAAAACATTCATTAAAGGTTTATATACATTTTGAGAGATATGGATTATCAAGGGAATAGCCTAATTATAAGAGATATTAAAGAAATACGCTTAAAAACAATAATAATAATGTGATGTGCAATTCATTTGTAAAAACCTAAAGTTATTAAATGTTGAAAGTTCGTAGAATATGAAACGGTTTCCTAAGAGATGAGATGAAATCGGACTTCATAATGGGTAAAGGTCGGAAAATAGATATTTTATAAAATATCAAATAACATGACTAATTAGAAGTGTTTCACATTTTTACTCTATTACTTTATTATGGTTCCATGGAACAATCTAGATGTTTAACGAGGTGTATACATTTTGTAGTTTCAGTACTTAAGAATAAATTGAAACGAAGCGGAGTAGTCAGGCCTCCAGGCCTCCTCAAGTAAAGAGGAACCCGTGCCCTATACTGGGCTATTAATAGGTTGACGCCAATATAATTTTGCTGTTTTATGTATAGTTTTATTTAATAATAGGTGACCCGTCCAGCTTTGTTTAGCCTAACAGTCAATGAATGATTGACATACATTAACTTATCCTCTTTATTTGTTATCCGATTTAATTGAAAAATAAAACACTAAATGTCAAGTAAACCCCATCACAATATAATGCTGAAAACTGCATTCAAATCTGATAACCCGTTTCGGAAATTAGCGTGCACAAACACAGGCATTCATACAAAATGAAACAACAGTATTTTGGGATATCTTGGGTATATAAAGGCTCCCGACTATGAATTTTTTAATATATTTGCCATGTACAGACAGCAATCAGTTATAGTTTCATTATATGTATAAAAGTTAAGAATGGATATAGAAGATAATGTAAACTCGATTTTGTATAATGAAGTGTGTGAAAATGATTATGTCCAAAACGATAATTCACGTTGAGATGACACGTTATTAATTCAAACATTAACGTAGTCAGGTGTACAAATATGGTTGACATGATAAATAGGTTCTTTGCTCAATAAAACGTTCTAATTTGTCTAAAGCGATCACTCGGTCCGATGGGTGTGGTTCTTTCGCTAAATTAACCCTTCAGAGGGATGCTGTACTTCAAAGTGAAGCATAAATAAAACAAACATAGTGAACCTGTTATAACCTATTGAACTGATGTGCTTAGAGAAATGCTCATTCAACTAAACGCTAGATTTAGGTCAATAACGCCGCGCTTTGAACAAAGAAGCTTATGTTTCAGGCCCAAAGAATACAGATTAACACAAAACTTGCATCGGGTTTTATGTAAATTTTTGGGATAAATGAATTTGAGTGCCTGTCTGAAACGATATTGGACAATCGGGTAATTGTTTAAAAGCTTTTCCACCGGTGACGTGTAATCCCATAAAAGGTGTCGGTATCAGATTATTATTTTCGATAAAAGCAGCAAATTGTGTTCCGCTAATTGATTTTAAAAATGCTTTGATTTAAAACATTGCAATTGTATACCATACTTGCTCAGTTTAGGTATGTATTTATTTCTTCCTATTCCAAAACATAGCTACATATATCCATTAAAGTTTTGTCATTACATTCAATAATTGTAACAAATTATGTGTTTTTGTCTACAATTAAAATTCAAGGTTTGAAGTAGAATTATTTACTAATGTTTATTCATAGCATAAATAAAAAATTTGGTGTCCTACTATTGGGCTCGACTCTGCTCTCACAATGTGTGGTTACGGTCCATTACTCTCCCTTTTCGGATTATCAGAACTCACACACACATTAAAATATTATGTAGACCTTTTAGATGTACCATATTGACCTCAAACTAAACCAATGAAAATTATTTGTGGTACACATCTAAATGAAAGAAGTTGGATTCGAAGATCACTAGTAAATAATCCAGATTCCTTCGTGCAGTTACTTTATTGTTCTTAGAAACTTGTACTTATAGCTCTGTTACCGAAAGTTATTGTCATGGAAAAATTCTTAGTCTTTCTACCGGACTTCCTCTAAAAGTCTTTTTGTTACCAATAGTATTGCTGGCAAATTTGTATTTATACCTACTTCATATTTTTTCAGAAGTTTAGATGATGGTACACTTTGTTATCGATTGCTAAAACTTTTTTTTTAATTATTGTCTTTTTAATTAGTCTCTGTCAATAGACAGAAACCGCTGAATATATTTTAATAATAGTTGATACATTTATGTATAACTTATCTTAATAATATTCCCGCGATGTAACATATACATATTTTGATACGAGAATGGAGGTTCTGAAAAAGGTTCATAATTCATATAAATATTAACAGCATTTGTACACAATGTCTAATGACACATTTGTAAGACGTAGATACATACATTTAAAGATTACTTTATAAAATGAGCAACATTAATTAACTTGCTTATGATTCATTTATACGAATAATAATTAATTTATCTTTTATCTTAAAAATATTTATAATATAGTGTTATGTACGGTGCACATTTTCATTTATACATAGGTATATAATTACATTTTTTTCTCATTTAACATACCTCTTTGGTGTTCCGTGTTGGTCGACTGTAAGTCACTATTTTTACATCTATTTTCTGTAGTGTGTTTATATTATATAAATGACCTACGTATAATTGATCTATAATAAAAAAGATTGAAACTATGAGGCACCTAGCTAACCTTAATTCCAAACCAAACATAAGAATTAATTATTGAATGATAATACGACAACAAGGATATAAAGAGGCTGCAGGAAGTATTTAATAAATGATAATGATGATTTTATTACAAGTCTGCCTTGTAATCGCTGAGTATTGTTTATAACACAATATTTCGCGCTTGAAAATTGCAAGGTTAACGAGTCAATTCGCAATAAGGTTGGTAGGCTTGTGACCTCAATGTTTTCCGACAAAATATTTCGTTATGTCACGGAATATGTCTTGTTTCATTTCCGATTTTTTAACAAACCTTTGTCCTCGACTTTTTATGCATGTTGTACTGTGCAAGTGCTCAATTCTTGTTATATACAGATACATGAAGATAAAAGCTAGTTTTATTAGAAAACTGTGGTGGTAAGTGGTCACATCCGCCGCTAGACATCAATAATACAATTAAAATAATGATGCGTCGGTGGCCACAATAGAAAAGAGCTCACAAGTCCTGAGCCGACGCACAAAAGCGTATGACGGATCACCCGAGCAAGAGGGTGGTACCGAGCTAGGCAGGTATCAAACTCGAATCATTTATTTCATGTAGGTATTTATAAATACACGTATCGTCAAATATTTTGCATAATACCACCGGAAGGGTGCCTTATAAAGAGAAGAAGAAACGGCGAAAGAAACTCCTCAGCACATTAAAAAAAATACTTTTTCTAATAACAGTTATAAAAACATAAATAACATTCCAATTACTAACTTAAGTAGAACTGGTTGTTCCTGTTTATTTCCATGCTCTCTTATCATTATGATATTCATCTACATTATAGTACGCTTTATTTGTAAGTCGTGTTTTGACATGTTTTTTATCACCAGAAGATCATAGTGTCAATAGTAATATTAAATAATAAGTAATAAAGTAAAGTAATATTAAAAGCTTAGTGACTTGACGACCAATGGCGTTCGAAGGGTTCCTGGGTTCGATTCCCAGCAAGCCGAAAATTTAAACGATGAGTTTAAATTTCTGTTCACGGTCTGGGTGTGTCTTTCTACATTTTACATGGCACCCACGACACGGGGTATCCTAGTGTGGGACTATGATTGTGTAGCGTTATAGTAATAGTATTGCTAATATAATATTTGCGTGAAATCCTATGAACACGCAGGCTTTTGTCGCCTTTTGCAAGTCTGCTGTTTATGAAGCTCTAATAAGGCTATTCGTGTCAACTATAATTAAAGAAGAAATATGTTTACTGGTGTAATACATTCACGTGTTTTAGTCGTGAAGACAAATAGTGCAGTTTCGTCGCTTCTTGGAATACCATCAGTGGAGCCTTGGGGTTTTGAAGTCCAAGGGCAACGGTGTTTGTTTGCTAATTTGAGGGCTATTTGCATAATAATGGCAAACGGGCATGTAATTCATCTGATACTACGTGGCCAGGATTAACACTATAATTATATGATGCTAATTAATAACATAATTGACACTGCAATTAATTAGCGTCATTTAGCTCGCAGCAGCGATAGCCTAGTGGCCTTAATGGTTTATCGGACAGGAGATCGTGTTAAAATTCTTTATATATTTACATACAATACTTTAAGGTTAAATAAATGAATAATTAGCCTTGTAAAACACCTTAAGAAAACCTTTATACCTGGGAGGTTAAATTGCTATATCAATATGGATTTTAGTATATAACTGACTAGAGGAGATTCAAGTACCGTTATATGGCAAGAATTGAGTGTATAAAACGTGTGACATACAGTTCATAAGTAGCACGTTGCGAATATTACTATGTCGGTGTAAATGGCGCAAGCGTCACAAGTCATAACGAGGAAATAAGATGTCACTCAACGCTAGGCGATGCTACCGGTCGGACATGCTATGCCTCGTGCGTGTCACTGTCTGACTCGGTAACAGTTTATGCATTTTAAACTGACCGGAGGCAAACTTCGCCCCTCTGACGTCATAAGGAAACCCTCAATAGAACTGAATTTTATTAACTTAATGCCTAATCTTTTTTTGGGTTATAATTATCTTCTGGAGTTTTTGTCAGTCTCTGCTAGTAGCCCCCTATTGAATGACCAGCAGCCAGGTCCTTGCGGTTAGTATATGAAGTTAAGTACGTCGTAAACTCAGTGAGTTCATAACATTGAAATTCATCTATGCATGAAAAATATATTAACAGATCATCGACAGGACTTCATACTTCACTATTATAATAAATTAATAGCTTAGTGTCAAAAATACTCGAGGCAAACGTCTTTTGAGGAAGGACCTTGTTTTTGTAAACTCATGCGGCTACACTGACCACGGAACAAATACATGACGTAATGAAGATGTTTATTGTGAGCAATGTGTTTCAAAACACAAAGCATTTTGTTAATTATAGTTTTTGTTGAATACAAAAACTTATTAAACGAAAATTTAATTGCACTTAGTGAATTAGCATAAATCTTTACCTACCTATTAATACACTGGAGCAGCGTGGGGGAGTATACTCTAAACCTCATAATTGATAACCAGAGAAAATAGGTATTCTTAGCGGTTAGGGCTATTTATCCCAGACAACCACAGACAAGGCCAAAAGTGATGTAACAAAAGGATATTTTCTAGTCATGATTGTCAATCTAGTGTTTTTTATCCAAAACACGCCTTTTGGATTCATTCGTAAAACACTAATTCAAGAGCGTACATCCGGAATTGCATTGACATTTCACTTTGACCGTAGGATCAAATTGCAGGACAAAGCCGAATACATTCACCATTGGATTAAACCGTCGAGCCTTTAGAAGTTGTGTTAAAACAGTTTCACTAGACTTGTTTTTATTATGTTGGCTTTAACCAATTAGCTTGTTCACTGGTGATTGTTCCCTTCGTAACTGAGCTCTAGGACGCCTCTCCACATAACACACTGATGGTTAATAGTAAGAATTGGACGCATGTTACAAAATTTTATGGAAATGGAAGCATATATATTAACTTCTATATTAATAATATAAAACTGAAGAGTTTGATTGTTTGAACGCGCTAATCTCAGGAAATACTAAACCGATTTGAAAAATTATTTTAGTGTATAGGAAAAGCTATATACTATATAACATCACGCTAAGATGAATAAGAAGGAGCAGCAATAAAAAATATTGCGAAAACGGCAAAATTTTGAACTTTCTATGCGTGCGCTTAATAAACAGCGAAGGCTAGTCAAAAATCATGTATTGTAAAATTGTTTCCCTATAAAAGATCTAAATAAAAGTCCGCGATAGCAAATGTCTAGATTTTAAGGTTAACACACAGACACACACAGGTAAAAATGCTTATTTTTATGGTTACAAAAATAGTTCTTAAATAATAATTCATATGACAAAACAACGTTTTCTGGGGTCAGCTAGTTCTATTTAAAATAACAACCGCTCTTTAACATTCAACTTATCTATAAAAATAATCTCTTTGTCATTAAATTTCACATATCTGCATTTCTTAGTTGTCGGCCACACGCGGTCTACATTCCTAGTAAACCCTATTCGCCGGACCGACATTATCGGTGGGGCAAATTTTGTACAATCTCTGTCCTTTTGTAACTATAACTGCTCATGACATGTCAATTACGATATCCTGTATACGGCTTTGTGTATGAGTAGACGCGACCTGTGTGATTTTATTCTATTTTGAACATTATAGGTGCGAAACGTTAAAAGACTGAATTGAATACGAACTATTGCAGAGATATTTTAAAAATAAAGTAAAAATATTGTTACACTACGTGATAAATAATTATTGCAAAGTTACATTGTACATACGTGTTGTATGGATATTTTTTTATGGACCGTACAATTTTAGATTAGATTTCTAAATACTCAAATTGTAATTTGGTATAATAGTTTGGTTTTCTTAATTATTTGAGTGATTGGGTATAAGAAATGGTCATGCAATATATTAAAAATATCCACATAAAATTTACCGAGAACAACAAGCTTATTAGGATAATTACAGAGGTAATATTCTACCGTGAAAAATGCTATAAATATTCATCATTCAAGGAAAATATCCTGTATAAGCCGTAATCGTTAAAATCTAAAATTCCTGATTAGAATTATGGATTTTGATTGAAAACGTTAAAACCAGACTGGTAGAAGTATTATATTTTTAAAGAATGTTTGTATGTACAGAAAAAATATTAAATTTTCAACCATATTATGCTGATTCGTGAATGATATAAATACAAGCCTTTACAGTCGGATGAAAACTTGTCATTTTTATTTAACTTTGCTGAATCTTTCATGAGTTTCACATCCTAATTAGAGGTGAACTAATTTGCTTTCATTTCGCAAAAAGATGCTATAATTAACATGGTTTATTCTCATTAATATAATTAAAAGAGTTTTTAAATTCCTAAAATAATGATTTTATTATAGAGTATTTACTTAGATACTAGTTCATGGCCCGACGGTTCGTGTTGATCGTAAGCGATTGACGAAGTTAAGCAACTGCGGGCGCGTTTGGTACCTTAAAGGTACCTGCTAGTGGTAAATTTTTTTTAAGTGTTTCGGAGGGCACGTTAAGTCTTCGGTTTCGGTTGTTATGGTTGATACCAGTTGTTAAGCTATTCCCTATTGTGGCATAAAATTACCGACTTTCATTGGCCACTAACCCCTTCACCAACAGGCTAGGCTTAGTAATAAGGAGCGACCCGTAGCCTGTAGTGGGCCATTAATGGGTTGAAGCCGGTTAAAAAAATATTTTTTTGTTTACATAAAATACAATATAATAATTATCATAATTAATGTCGGAAATGCAAAGGTAATAACAAAGTTATAATTTGTTATTATTTTATTATTTTAGTTTCCATGAAAATAGATACAAGAAAAAATGTTTCAAACTTTTCTTTTATTTTTTTGGCGAACAGCATATTATTAACAGGTACAGTTTTGTTAATAATAACTAAGGAATTTAATTATAAACGATTATAATAATAAATTGAACTGTTTAGTGCTTCTGTGGTTTCAATTAAGCATAATAAAATTATACGCAGAGAATTATATGACAAAAAAGTTTAGAATAGGAGTTCAGATTGATCTCTTGTTATCAAAGTTTTAATCGGACAAAGTTGTGACTACTGTTATTACTTATAACATAATATTTATCGAGGATGTACATAGATTTAATTGGCTTTTCAGTGAAACTTAATATTTTAGCTGTATTATACTTGTGAATGATTTACAATTAATTATTTGTTTTATTGTTTAAACACTGAAATTATTAGTGATTGTGGATATTCATATTAAAGTCATTCAGGCAGGCAGTCAGGCATTTTAGTTAATTGCAAGATTTTTTATATTCATAATGTAATAGAGAGATTACATTTTTGTTGTGATATTTAAGGAAATAATGGATAAAAGTATACTTTGACAGTGAAACTATAGAAAACCACGACCGGTGAAACTAGATTTTTTTACTCTGAATAACCTTTGCATAAGTGAGAAGAAAAAGAATATAAAGTATATTGCAGGCTCATTACCTCCACGCGACCAAGCAAACAGGGGCTGCAGTTTGTGGTTGTCGTACTTGTAAATATACACTTAATTATATATATTTGGAGCTAAAGACTAGAGAACTATTTTTAAGGTTCCCTATAGAAAAGTTGCCAGTATTAATGTGTGTAACACATTAATTAAAGCTGTCATTGCAACAATTTATAAAAATTTAGAAAAGATATTCTTACATAAGAACTACATTTTTTATGCCGTTAGCAGGCAAACGAGCAGAACTAATCACCTGTCACCTGATAGTAAGTGATAGTAACCAACGCGTTGCTGGCTTAGAAGTAAGCGATGGACCCGCTTGTTGAAGGACCCTACGTCATAGCAATGTCCATACATATGATAAATATTACACTCATTCAAATCTCAAGTTAAAGCGCACTATTTGTCACCCTAACAGGCCTACTGTTCCATCGCTATTTCTCCTACTGTATCTTGTTAACTTTTACTCGTACTCTTTCCTTTATTCCTTATTTCTTTATCTTACGCTTAAGTCTACTACATTAGTTTCCTTTTTCGAAGGTTGCCTGTAAGAGATCATAGCGGTAAGGCCGCCTTTTGAATACACTGCTGTTCTTTGTCCTTGTGTGTATTATTTTTGGTGTACAATAAAGGTATATTATAGGTAGATATTAATCAATTCTGCCTATTCCATTTAAAATGCCTCCCTGTACCGCCAGCTAGGCTGTGTAGCACAATGCTCAGTAACTTCTAAAACGAGTTTTTTATTGATTTTATAGATTATTTGATTCCTGTGATTTTTATAAAAAGCAGTTACTTCCAAGAAAACTTTATAAAGTTTTACAATTCTATGTATGCAATATCTTTGTTTGACCTCTCGTTTCTCCGAAAGTACTGATCGGATTTTAGCAATTCTTTTTTTATTCGACTTTATTACACTACTACTAATTGGGTCCGCAGTTGGTCGAGGTGTGGACCAGAATGTGATAGGGCCTGTCGACAAATGAGCAGATCGTCACACATAGATATTAGTCAAACCAAAGCCATCTCTGTTGAGTTGCGGCCGAGAAACAACACAGTATGTACGGAACTCCTGTACAAATTTTCATGTAGCTAGAACTAGTGGTTGGATCTCTGCGTCTCTCAGTCAACGTTAATTAGTAATTTATTAAATACTTTACAAGTCAAATGATTACTACGAATACATTTTTATTCTTGAGAGTTGGGTATGCATAATGTTTTTAAAGTGTTTTGTGTAATCAGTCAATCTGAGCCTGGCCATGTAATGGTGGACGCAAGCCAAGTGGAACAATTATAATTTGTGATTATAAACAATTATGTTTATTTTGATAACGTGTCTTCAAGTGAACACAGTCAATGACTAATAAACACTGCATAACTGTGCATAACATTTATTATTTTTCTTTTTTGTAGCGTTTTTGTTTAAGCGCTCATAGTCCGGCTGCTGGCGTCTATCCTGAACAATCGACATGGTTAAGCAATTGCGGGCATGGTAGGTACCAAGATGGGTGACCGCTTGTGGCAAAAATTTGATAAGCGTTTCCGTGCTTCGCAGGGCACGTTAAGCCGTCGGTCCCGGTTGTTATGGTAAATGTCGTCAAGCTATGTCGGATGGCTTTAAGCGGCTTAAAAAACTTCAGACATTTGGGTTGGCCACTTACCCTTCCACCAATCTGTACTGTAGCAGCGTGGTAGCGCCCTAGTCCTCCTCAATGATGAGAGACCCGTACTCAGTAGTGGATAATTTTTTTTAACTGGAATGGGTACCCACTATTTCTAGTGTTTTGTATTAGATGTGAATGCCCATTATAGTACATAAAACCTCGAAATGTAAACATTATGATGTTATAAACGCCTGGCAGTATATAAAACGTTATGTTATGTGGTACATTCACTTTTGCACCGACAATAGGTGAACTTAAAAGCCGATGTTAATTGAATTGGATTCAGATTGCAGGACGCGCGGAGCTAGCAGCGCAGTTGTACCTAATTGTGTTAGTGACAAACATGTCGGGCCTCTCAACTCCTAACAGGCCCTATTCAATGCAACTGCTCTTTTTATTCGATGCTAAAAGGTTGTTAGCATATTATACTCGTAGCTAACTTTCCTATTGACATTTTTTATATCCCTATTTTAGCTAGAAATATTGAGAAGCTACTCTATATGTGTGCTATATATAGATAATAACTATGCAGATTTTGCTGTATAACAAAATTATTTTCAAATTCCTGACTTTGACGGAGAATTATTACGGTAATTAAGACAATTAAACGTAAAATAATCTTAAATGACCCTTTTAAGTACATACATGCCTACCTGTTTTCGTATTTCTGGATTCATAATAACAGAAGAATCGGGTAAATTTTCACAATTTTTATTAAACACGACACTTTGAAAGGTACTTCATTTGTTTGTTTGGATGCAGGTAAAATTTTACTTATATATAGACTACGAAATTGTTATCGGAACTACTTTATAAGTAGGTAGGAAGCAATTAAGAAAACCAGTTAGTCACTATAGTATTTTGTGTATTTAAAAATGATAAAACAACTCGAATAATTGTTTATGCAAATATTCGGTTCAATTAAAAATATTTTACACAAACATTGGCTGCGACTGTGCTCGAGTGAATTCGCAAATTGCAGGGTTTTAATTAAGGAAATAAAGTAACTTAGAAGCAATAAAATAAATTCTATTTATTCCCTCACTTGTGGATTTCTAAATATCCTGAAAATAGTCGTTATTACGGCAACATTTAAATTGCCTACAGACATCTCAAATTTTGTTTCATTTATTTATTTATATAGGTCGCCAACACTCATAACACTAAAATATTCTAAGTAATATAATATAGAGCAATTAAATGAAATTTAATTTAAAGTTAAATTATATGGTACATTTCTGACTAGATGTCAAACGTCATTTTCCCTTCCACTGTAAAATTATTATTTGGTTAGAAGATATTGTAATTATTTTTCTCATTATTGCAAGAGTTTAAAAGTTATAACGATTGTGCCGCCCTGGTGCAATCATCTGACAGGATTACAAATTTCATCTAGTTATCTTTTATGAGTATGCTAACCTGTAAATTACAACACAACAACAACGAATACAAAAATAACTCGAGAATAATCTATATATATGGCATTTGCTCAGTGGCGGACTAACCCAGTCAGAGGCCCGGGGCGGCAACTTGAGGTCCGGGGCGGTTAGTTCAGGCCGTTAGTGTATAAGGATTTTTTTATTTTACATGACCCTACAAATGACCATACTACGGGGCCCTCACCGCCTGACTCCCTCTTAATAACATACTAGTATGTTTTCTGAGGCTTATTTACTATTTGACCAAGGGAACTATCATCCATTTGGAGGCCGCCTAGGACCGGAGGCCCGAGGCGGACCGCCCCCTCCGCCCCCTCTTAGTCCGCCACTGCATTTGCTAGCCCCAATTAAATTTTTTATAAAAAAAAATCTTAATAATTTTTAAGCAAAAAGTATTAAACCGTTTTTGATAACGTATTTAATGTTAGATTAAGGCTTCTATACTGCTGTATTTGTATAGAAATGGCTAAAGCAGAACTTTTAATTAGATTTCTATTCAAAAAGGCCCCCAAAATGATAAAGCGGTGTAAACAAGAAGTTTGTTTGATCCCTCATATCCCGCATAAGTAATAAATGTTTGGGTTTTTAACGAAATTTTTAAATTTAAGGAATAATTTATAAAACGAAATACGATAAAAGAATTGGTAAATAATAATAAATATCAAACATTAGTGTTACGAATTCTGTATAAGTAAATTGTAAATTTTCTACTAGATTAATAAGATTTCTATAATTGTGCTTTATGAAAAACACTTTGCTTACGGTATAACTTCGACTTTATCAAGTTAAAATGGGTTGATAAAACTTTGCATTCAAATCAATTTTCATTGGATTAAGGCTTCATAAGTAATCGTTTAACCTCTCGGATACAAAACCACTTAGATAAGAATTCCGAGTGGTTAAGTTAATTTGGAAAAGTTTCTTCATTTGCTTAATCTTTTTATTGTTCCTTAAATATGACCTTTTTAATAATACTAGCTATAAGAAAACTATAATTTGAAGAGATTGAAAAGAAAAATTGTCTCCAAATTAATTTAATAGATAAGAATTATTAATATTTGTTTTAAATACAACCTACATAGTTAAGAAGTCTTTCAGTTAAATCATTTTTTATATCCGCAACCTTTTTATGTAAGAACCAAAAAAGATAAATTGAAAAACCATTTAACGATAACGATAGCTTTAGCACCATTTAGGGACTCTAGTATTGAGTTCAAAATTGTTATACAAATTCAATAAAATGTTTAGGATCGACTCTAAGAAGAAAGGTGCCCTGAAAGTGCTTCACAATCAGATTATAACACCACACACACCACACACTCATAGCCCCACACTAGGATACCCTGTGTCGTGGGTGCCATGGACAACACAGAAACACACACACAC
>DWJN01001025.1:0-19883 GCA_018248895.1 Carystus phorcus
GCTACAACCGGGTCAAGGGAGGCGCGATGCACCGTTCGCGTGAAATCTCACTTTCGCGCGCTGCCTGCACCAAACATGGCCGCCCTATAGTGACGCGCAACTTCGTTCTCGTTGACACGTTTCCTACAATTTTCCGGTTTTTACGCTCGAAACGGAAAAGCGTCAACGGCGTTCAGTAATCGAAACAGTTGCGCCCGAATAGATAATAATTGGTCACGTCTCTTTAAAATTTTATTTGAACAATATCACCTTCCAACGACAAAGATTATGTTCGGATCTAAGCACGCGACAGCTGCGCAAGCATCGAACGTTGGTGACGCGCGACGTATGCGTCTCGATGTTAATTGTTTTCTAACCGGGCCACAGAAGAATAATTCGAGTGTGTTGCAACCACTTACACGTGTACGGAATTGGACAATAACAGACAAACATATCTAAGGCTAATATCCTTGTCCCGGTTCTCGTTTCCTACGCCGGGTATCACGCGTAATCGCGATAAAGTATCAGCTAGCTAGTAGTTTATCAGCCGGTAATGCAATACCGCGGACGCGACAAACAACTGATTTGATTACGTGGGGACGTAATTAGGCGGACAGCATCAATTAACTCGATCGAACACATTATCGGCTGCCGATGAGCTAGCATTTTGAGCGGCCATTGAAATGATACGCCATAGATCGCCTTCTAACCGAACTTAACCTTTTTTATGATTAATATCATAAGTAACCAGCGACACGTCAAACAGTCCGTCCCGGTCACACTCGAGCGGCTAGCTCGTCGATGGAAGGAGCAGAAAAAACAGAAGGTATGTTTACCAGTTCCGACCGTGAGCAGCATTAGCGGGTGCCGAGGCTGCACGTAGGCTGCCGACCCGAGCCCGCAAGGTGAACGAAAAAACAACACCGAATATCGCAAGCGGCACCGGCGAGCGCAGAGACACTTGACAATAACTTGCAAAACACCTACTTCGCTGTAAACAATAACAGACAAAAATTCAGATTTAAAGATAAACATTGCGCATTGCGCTCTTGCTTTACCGTTGTTATAATCTGCGACGATTCTAGTTTACGAGTTTATTTACAATGACGTCATCTTGCAATGTCGATGCGGTATCGGTTCATTTATTATCGTATAATAATTTTTTTGACTAAGGTAATATAATATTTTATACACTGAAAGGAAAGCTCTCCATCCGTAAGGCAACAGAAACAGACGCGGGGAAATAAACAGTGCGTTGTTTGTCGATAATTCTAAAAGTCGGTTTAACGAGGTGGCTACGGTTGCGAAAAAACTTGAGGTTTTAGGACATGACCAATGGACAATGGGTTACGAAATGTCTTCTGGAAGCATGTCTGTGTGCTGCGTGCGCCGGCTACTGGCGGGAAACGGTCTGTTGAAAGTTCAGTTTACAAACACCGGAACGACACGCCACCTTTGACATATTAAATGTACTGAGGAGCCAGAATGTTGAGTACTTACTTAAATATGTGTATAAAATTCATCAAAAACTCCATGGCATAATAAATTAAGAATATTTATATTTTCATTTTGGGGCATACAGTTGGTACATAGAATGACTTCAAAACTGGCTTTTTAAAAACTTACAAATGACATTGACAGTTATGATTATGTTCGAGATAAGTGTCAAACTAGGTTAGATTTTATTTGTCCCTAGCAGACAATCATTTACCTTATATGAAAAATTGTTTCGACAGTGTTGCAAACTTTATAATTTGTTTACTAACAGAATAAGCCAGTATCATTTTCAAATATGTATTGAATTATTGCATGTTTTTAACAAAATGACAATGCGCAGATTTCCAAATGATGAGAAATTTAAAAAAGTTCCATTTACAATTGGCCTTATTACAAAACGTGGACTAGCTACAGTACCGGTTTAAACTTCTATTATACCAACTAAAATAAACCTTGGCTTAAAGTATATTATTAAAAATAAGCCTATACTTGATCATCGTGGTTTAGACCTAATTTTGTAATAAGGCGGAATTTGTCTAAATCAGATGTGTTACAAATTGACTTAACACTAGCATAGTAACAAGTATTGTATCGGTTTAGTGTTAGAGTGGTCGCTAGCCGCTAGCCGATAGCTGGTCGGTACTGCGGCTAGAGACTAGAGACCCGGACATGGCGAGTGCGCCGACGTGGGAGTCGCGCGCGCATCGTGCCCTTCGCTCTGACCCAGTTAGCGCGCCACTAGCCACTAGCCCGCCAATACTCCGCCACTAGAACAAACAATACTAGCACAACACTAGCCAATTATATTCTAGATTATTCCAACCGATTTGTTCGACGAAATGTAATGCAAATATTACAATTGTTTACTTTCCTGAAATAACTGAATAGATATGTAAGTCGACGTCGCAGATTGAACATTTTATTATCGTAAAACAATTATGTACTAGTTCAGCGCCTCATAGCGCAACATACTTAACGATTGAACGTTATACATCTAATATAATTTCTGTATTAACTAAGCGAAATAATTTCATTTTTAATTTATTAACCAACCAAGTTTGACGCGAAACAATACCAAAATATTGCCGAGTATTTATTTTTTAATGTATGTACCTACATCTAATTCGTGCTTGTTGTTCCGTATAAAATATGCGGCGGAATTGAGAATTAAGTTTCCTTCCCTGAACATAAATTGCTGAAACCTCACACACACGTCAAAAAATAATACGAACGCACAAGTCAGCTTTCTAGTTAGCTACAATTCCCTCACGTATCCGAGTCACAGCGGGCCTCTTTACATTGACACCTGTCATAATCCCGAGATAATGCGGCACAAACAACGGTTGCAGCAACTGCCGAATGTTGTAAGGTACCTGTAAGCGGATAAACAGTTCTTACGGCCTTTCCACGGATGAGTCACGCGCCGCCGCCGCCTTGCGTAACTCTCCATAACTCCAATTACATTTACGTACACAAATCCGACGGGTTTCGATTTAATTTACTCGTAATTGTTATATCCGTGGTGTTTATTAATGGCAAGGGTCTGTCAGAGTTTTCTGTCTTTATGCGTTATACAATATTGAAAGAGTTGAGTCAAATACATTAATTATTATCTACGTACACGACGAAATATCATAAATATGTTTGCGTAATAAGTGGAAATAAGAGTGTGTCTTTGCCTTAGACTAGGTTTTTAGAGGCTAACTTAGCCGTGACTTCCAATTGATATTGGTGTCTTCAATTGAGATGTTAATTCCCAGAATCCCGTCACTTTTACTAACAGTAAGAGAGGTACCTTGAAATTGAGGCTGTATCGCAAATGTGGTTTTGTTAGCGGTAAACACGCAAACTTGTTTATTTTAGGGATTAGATTCGATTAAACTGAGCCGAGCACATTCGACCACAAAATTTTCGACTTCAGATACTAATTTAACTCTGCTATCCCTTGCGACTGAGTGGAATTTTAGGAGAGGACCTAACCGAACTAAACGCAATAATAGGAATCTAAAAGTTCATCGATAAAGTAGCATAGGTTTTGAAATCTATAAACGCATCTGCACCTGCATTTCAAATCAGAGGGAAAACACCACAACCGCTGAGGTAGCCCCATTCAAAGTGCTTAACTATTAAAGTGCGAGATAAACGTGTTATCAACGTAATCGCAACAGTTTCCATTTCGCAGTCGACTTTCTTTCGTTTCCCGCGCGCGGGGAAAGTGCCGCGCTTTTCCGTCGCCATCTTTGATATTACTTCTCCCTCCCTCGCCCCTCTCTCCCGCCGCATATTCATTCTTACTGTTTTTCTGTAACAATTTTTGTATCAAAGATTCTTATAGCATGTTGCGAGTTTAGGTCAAAATATATTATGTAAGATTTCCACAGAAATTCTTAGCTATGTAATACGAATTCAAAACTCTAATTTGCTTTTTAACAATTTTTTTTTATAATAATAAAAAAAAAATCAATCTCGTGCCTATCATTTAATACACTACATATAATGAAGTTTATTTCAATCGATGTCCTGCCAATTTTTTATTTTTTTGCAAATTTACGAATTATGTGTGTTTCAATAGCGTATGACGTAAATATTGCACTTGAACTACAAGTAAAGTACAGACATAACATTCGATGAAATGATTCATTTAATGTAGTTCGCTTACAGATGTTTTAACTGAGTGAATTTAAACAGGTGCGAGAAGTCTGGCGACAATCGTACAAGACGTACGAATGTTGAATTGTTAATATGAAAATATGAACTATTGTTTATAATTTCAGTGAAATTGTAATATATTTCGAAAAAAGGGTCCAGTAATACTAGCCAATATTTTTACGTTACTACGAGCCTACGCAGGCAGCAGCTTGGCTTAAACAGCTAAGAAATAATTTTTAATAACATTATTATTAAGTTAAAAATATATGAAGTGATAAAAAGTAATTTATTACAATGACTTGATGTCACCCGACACAGTTACAGTCTATTTCGAGCGCGGAAACACCGACTCACATTCCAGCTTCCCGATTTGTTCTCCTCTAAATATTATTCTCTAGCATCCACTCACTGGTACAGTATTCACGTAAACAATCCTTTGGACGAGACTACATAAATGTGGAGGTGACCAAACACGTCGGTTTGCCAAACGTTCTTTGGAGATGCAAATCGACTACCACTTGCGAACTTGGCCTTAATACCGGACGTTATGTTTCATTATAGCTTTTATATTTACTAATTACTTTAAACAGGAAAAATAACAGCTTTCCAGTGCATACAAAATGTGAACGAAATACTAATAATATAAAGCTGAAGAGTTTGTTTGTTTGACCGGGCTAATCTCAGGAACTACTGAACCGATTTCAAAAATTCTTTTAGTGTAAGATAGTCCATTTATGGCGGAAGGCTATAGGCTATATAACATCACGCTAAAATAAATAGAAGAGGAGCAGCTATAAAAAATATTGCGAGAACAGCAAAATTTAGAGCTTTCCTTGCGTACGGTGCGGAGAAAATAACTCAAAAATCATGTATTACAATATTGTTCCCTACAATAAAAGTCTGCGACAGCATATGTCTAGATTTTAAGATTAACCCACTATAACCATTTTTATGTTTATTAAAATTAATATTTATTAATTATTTTAATTGATGTGGTGACAAAATATTTTAATTAAACTACATTTAAAATTAAAGACGAATTTAGCAAGTGATAAATGGTCGTCGGTCGTAATCCGAATGGGCCGCGCGTGGTACTTCCATTGTAGCCAGCTCGCAGTCATCCATATTCAATTACTAATTTATTAGAGTAGGTGCTGAACATTATCTAATTTAATTTGAACTCTGTCATCTATGCATCATCAATTTCCATACGGGTCTTTGAGTCTGGACCACCGCAGTTTGAAATAGCGACGGCTTCCCGGATGTAACTCTCTGACGTCAGACATCTCGCTAGATTTCCCAAAACGGAGTAGCGAGCATAAATGAATCTTAACACCTTTGTTATAAAGTTCTAATTGTTTACCGCATATTAAAGTACGTATAGTTCTATAACTCATTTTCATCTGTTGATATTGGTTACAAAAATTGACGTCACTTCCTCTTACACTGTGCTAAAGGTCAATTAATAAAATATTTTTTTTTTACTACGAATGTAGTCCTAAATTTCATTCTATAGCTGGTATTAAATAAATTATACGTATGTTATTCAATAAAACAAATGTTTAAGACATCTTAACTTGTTATGTATTGTTAAATACTTAAGTTTTGGCGGTGGTTTTATACTCAATGTAAACTACTAATACGTATAATAAAATCAGTAGAACGCTACAGAAGAAGGTGAAGTGTGAGAGAACGTTCTAGAAGCAGTGTCCAGCGTTCCCCAGACGGTATTGCAACAATATTGCCGTTACTAGTTTTCCTTGACTGAGAGTAAAGTTATAATATTACATCGCGTGGAATTTAAAACAGTTTAATTGTTACCGCACTTGTATACACGTAAACACCGACGATTCTCCAGAAAAACCAACGTTATGTTAACAATAAAATTATGTTTTCTGTTGCCTATATTTTTAGACATAATGTAATGTAAATGTAATAGCGTTCGTTTCTCATATTAATCCGTGTATCCAAATTAGTAAGCTATAAAATATTTCTTGCGAGAAAACCAAATGATAGAATTTGTGTTCCTAAATTAGTCAAGATTTATTACGTTTATTTTATTAAGATTTAAGTAGTGATATAATAAAAGTTGTCGATGGCCGATTGAAAAGATGTAACCATTGCAATCGTGTTTTTTGTCACAAAAAACACGGCGGTCTAAATGTCAGTGCCCTCTTAATAATTCATGTTTTTACTAAACGTCTTAAGTAATTTAACAACTTGATCTTTACTTTGTACAATATTATGTTTAAAATATTCGTTTCCGTGTCGTTCCACATTAGGGAAACCATATATTTTTGAGGTGCTAAAAACAATCTTAAGCTATCATATCAGCGATGTATTTTAGAAGATATTCGATGTTTTCTGTCATAAACATATTAAGAAGTCCGTATTACCTTATATCAATTATAAAGTCTTGTATTTGTGGTCCCATGTATCATAAAACTGAACGAAAATCAAAGATGCACCTTGCTGTTGTAATAACATTTTACTTGTTATTTTAAAATATTCTATCATCAATATCATAAGGGCACTTATGTTGCAAGTTTCAATGCGCAATTAAAACGTTCGCATACTATTAACTCTCCGCTTTAATAAGAAAGGAAAAACCTATGACAATTGCGGTATACGGGGATTTGAATCAACAGTATCAAGTCATGGCAAAGTTTCTGTAAGTAATAGCAATATTCTATATTAAAATAATTATCAATATATTTATTTAATTTATACAAATATTACTGATGCACGGGTATTTCTCGTATAAAGTAACTTTATGTTAAGTAAGTTAATTAATGTAACTCGAAAGAAGAGTACGTTAATTCTCCCCTCAAGATATAGATTATACAAAAATAAGAAGGTATTAAGTTACATAAAAAATATTCTCATGTACCTACTATTGTGCAGTTACGGCATTCATATACGTATTACGTCAAGGCACGTGATGTGAGCTCTTATTAAAATGTTCGCACATCGACGGATCATACTTCCTTCGATTCGAACTATAAAAATGCCTCAGTCACGTGGCATTCGGCACCTCCGACTGTTTTTCCGTGTCCAACTCGAGCTACAAAAACTCAATCAATAAATAATACATGAAGGTATCGTCACTCACCTGTATTGTAATATGACACGAAATTTGCACGTCATCATTTACAGTCCATACATGTCGACGCAAAAAACGCCAAGTGACGCATCACTAGCATAAACCGACAAAGTTAGAAGCCATAATGAACTATCACGTATAATACTAAGATATATATAATAATAAGATTATTTAAAACGATACAAATTTCATTTTATATATGCAGTTTAATTTTGTGTAGAAAAACATTCTTTATTTACGCTATTTATTTTAAAATGGATACGTAACAGAACTTAATACTAATATCAAATACAATTTAATAATATATTAATTAATATAAAAAATACCTCGAACTATAAAGTTATAATTATAATAAAAATATAACAGCCTAAACTCCTAATAGGGACATTGTTTCCTCAACGCTGGCAGTATGAAATTGTAGAATATTTTTTTGTCGATCAAATCAAATCAAATAAGTGTTATGAAGATGTACACAAACCAGTTTCTTTAGGGCTGTCAGCGCGGGAATTCCCGTAACTCGATAACATATTACGGTTGAACTGCAAAGAGCAAGTCATCGTCGTATAGCGACAAACTACGTCGTTATCTTCTTAAACGTAAAGATTTAATGTAGACAATGTGCTTCCTTCATAGAATTGCAATAAATAATAGTTTAAAACTAATAACACAGTAACCAGTATCTAATAGTTCTCTTAATATTATAATAACAGTTCTTTTAATTTACCTACTAGAATCTTAAAATAGCTATGTCTAAATTATTTAATATTTTTCCTAAAAAAGCGTAGGACGCGTTTTCTTAAATCTATGAAACACTATAAAATTCAACTAATATAAGAAATATACTATTGAAAATAATAGCAAAAATGTTAATAAAATATTTCTTCAAAAAATTAAAACTAGTTTAATTGGTGTCCCGGAGTTAGCAACCGATCTCTATATTTATTAACGACGGGAAATTCTTTAGAAATTTTTCGTACAGCCTAAATTGGAATAATCTGTTACACTTAAAGTAAACTCACCTTTGAACCGATAGATATCGTTCAATCTACTAAAAATCCGTGGCTATAAGAGGATTATCGTGTAAATACGATATTAACCTAATTTCAATACTTAAATTGTTTCACGTTCAACACTTTTTATATTTTCATGAACAGCGTAACACCATGGAAATTTTGTATTTACTGTTGATACATTTTGGGCAATAATTTCTAGTACCAATATAAAGTACATAATCCACTATACATTTCACACATAGGTCGACAAGTATAGAATTGAAATCCAACTTCCTTGTTCCTTATTCACACGTATACCCTAGGAGTCTGCAGCTTGCTAGTGATGTATTAATCTAGCAATAACGACAACAATAATGGAGGTTAAAACCAGCGCTCCTGAGTGATCAGTCGAATTAAGCAACAGGGTGCGGTCTATCGGTAGATGGATGACTGGTAGTGGAATTTTCAGCATTTCAGTGTAACTTTGGTTATGTTAAGCCATCAGACCCGACCGCTATCGTAAAAGCCACTGCTTTCTACTGTTAGACTGACAGTTGTGTCGGAATCGTCAGTCGACATAATAACTTCCAACACTGAGATTAGTCGTTAACTCAATTTCACACTGAAATAGAGTGATGCAGTATGTTTTATTAGTGAGGAGAAACTCTTGCCCTGCAAGCTAGTAGTTGATCAATGTATTTTAAAATAGCTTGTGATGTAAGGAAATATAATTGACAATGTGTTTACGTTCATTCATAATTCCCGCGTTTCAGCGTCGTCATAGTTATCCGTAATCTCGCAGTCGTCAGTGGCGGCTGTCGTCAAAACATTGACTAATCTAAATTTGTTTATTTATAATACAATTATTTATACCGAGTTAACCGCATTTACGGTAACAGCAACCTTTGACGTGCGAAGCTATAAATAATGTTTTGCAGATACAGATTAGTACCGTAGTACGTACGTAGCACGAAGCTTGCGCGCCGCGCTGCGCTCTTATCAAATTATGACATAAACTAACTCGGTCACTTACACGTTACAGATCTATAACCATGTAAGATTTTATGGAATGTAAATTAGGAAGTGTACTCTCCGGATCTAGTTTCTCCAACTCGACATTCGAGATACATTTAAACGTTTTACTTCATTGGCTAAACACGCTATGTTCATATTCCGCAATAATAGTACCCAAATATAATATATACAAAAAAAGACATCACATTCGCTAGTAATGACTTATTTTAAGTGTAAACGTCGGTACCTACCTACCGGGTCGGAGGGGGTCGAAACGGCCCGTACGTAGAGCGTTGCACCGCTATAAACCAACAAAGGTATTTTACCAGCTCAAATAACAGACCTGCAGCGCTCCGGGTCTAACTCACCCCTTCGAGGGGGGAGTGCATTCACCTGGCCCCCGCGACCGCCGACATAACTTATGCAAGTTAGTTAATATTTGAGCGCAACACGAAAGTAAGAGTAGTTTTCAGTGGGATTACACAAAGTTCGAGTGTTCGCGCTCGCTGCGGGTTTAGTTTCGCTGCAATCTAGTTAATTTGTGTTTCGTTCGCTACAATGAATTTTTGTGCAGATTACACTCGACGGTCCCCTGTTATCTCAAGACGAGCGCCGCATTACATATGCATTCCGAACGACGACACGAGACGCGGTTTTCATTAAAACGTTTCGTATTCTCGCAAACGAATAATTTTTCCACAAAGGTTAGAATATTAGGTTTTACTTACATCATCAAACAGACTATAGCAGGAAACAAGGCCGTTCAAGAGAATCGTGACAATGGGGGCCCCGGGCCGTCAGTACACGTACCAACGTAGCTCATTGTACATGAAAATCATGTCGAGATATAGGAACACTAGGTATATTGAGCGGCCTGAATTTCACTGTGTATCGATTGCCCGCCGCCCTGGACCTATATTATCGCCGACTGGCTGGAAAATAATAAATGAATACAGGTGACGGAGTTGGTACATATTTTTAACAATACCAAGAACTGTTAACGATTTTCTATGCAATTAAATATGGCTATGAAACGAAATCAAACTAGGATAATGTTTGTTTGTTACCCAATAGTAGTTTTATTAAGACAACGCTTAGTCTTGTTGTGGTGACGTACCTCGAACGATATACATATAAGGTATCAGTGATACGACCATTCTAGTCGACGCTCATATTCACGCCGCTCTAGGATTCATAATCCTCGGTTATATAATATATATTATACATAAAACATTCAAGAACCCACAACAAATTAATTAGCACAGCATTGCTCCACAGAATCACCCACTCCTGGATAAAGGTTCCCCCAATTACGTCATATGTTTACATACTTTTGTACATACATGTTTACGTACTTTTATTGTATATCCATAAACACACTTGTTTGTATGCATTTATTTATAAGAATTCATAGGAAAAACAGTCTGATTCACTATAACCGTAACGAGTGGGATCTTTCTGAACAGTCTCGCTCATTTATAAAACAACGTACAGACAGACGCCCGCCCTAGAACCTCGAGTAGCTCCACACTACATTATAAGATCCTGTAAACAACTTGCAAAACTAATGCACTTTCATTCTGGGAGAAAATTGAAATGTTTCGTTGCAAGGATCCGAAGGAATGGCGCGGCATCTCAATTTTCGCTAAGTGCAAAACGCTGGCATAAACAGAATAATTCCGTGTGCATGAAGTCGTCGACCGGGGAGGGGGGGGGGGCGGGCTCGCCTTCCGACCTCCGGAATAATGCACCCGTCCGGAATACCCGCGTTGCGCTCAATCTTTACCCCCTGCCAGCGGACTTCGTCTCCGTTCCTTCAACGCCAACCGATTCCCATTCAGATTATGGAAACGTTGATACGTTTTAAAATGTCGCAAAATCTTTCATCGCAGGAAGAAAGAGGGTAATTAGAGAATCACCTTTCTGAAATATTATAAGCAGAATCGTTTACGTCTATCGCAAAAAAAAGCTATGTCCAAAACGTCTTCTATACACAAAAGGCGAGGGCTCTTAATTTTCCTCAATATAAAGTATTGTCTGAAAATTTGCGGGTCGTTCGTAGCGTTAAGATTACTGAAAATGTTCACCATTTTACAAATGACGCGGTCGCACATTAAGACGATTCGCCTCGAAAAAGGTTGTACAAAAAATTGAACAGAAAATATGAAAGGTGAGGACGAGAGCCCAATAAATTAGGGTGTAATCAGACTGGCAGCCTGATACGGCGAGCTGACGGTGACACTGCGGATACCTTCAGCTATCGTGTCACCGAGCGTTGTTGCTACAATCCTGTTAAAACTTGTTGTAAAAGTCCTTATAAAGAACTACTAAACGTGAATCGTGTTATATACGAGAACGTAAATTACATTAAAACGAAAGTGGTTCGGGGTGTGAAGTGAAACTAAATTAAAATTTGAAAACTCCATGAATTTTCCCTCGCGGCCGATGCATCGCGTGTGACACGTCACCATATCACGAAAAAACAGCATTTGCATAAGGTGTCGCGATGCCGTTATCAGACGAGCTCGACGTGGCCGGGCAGTAAAGAGTTCATACTCCGTCTAGACATTTCGACCTGGACGAAAGGGAGAGTACCGTCGTCTCCCTCTCTGCGTCAAACATGCGCAGTGTCGCCTTCGGGGCAGAAGGAGACAACAGGTGGGTAGCGGGTTGCGACCCCGGGGGTGGGCGCCCAAGGTCAGCGCACGGAAGCGTCTGGCTCAGATGTATCAAGATTATACATAAATATTATCGATTTTGTGGTAATTCCGTCGTAACGCTTAAGCCTCACTGTAATCTCGCCGGTTACTGAGAACATTAGACACTTTGTACAATCACCTGAGGGATGGATATGATCCAGATTAGAGTGTCGAGGACATTCATGAATGTAGCGGTGGACCATCAAATTTTAATAGTCGCTAGCAGCCAACCTTTTATTTCAAAACAAACACTTAATGTTACCTCAAATTTACTACAACACATACGCATCGAAATCGGTTAAATGATTTCTGAGATTAACGGAACAAAGTTTAGCACAAAACGGCAACCAGAAAAAAACAATGTAAAAACACTGTTACATACATATGTTTGCAATTACATTTTTATATAAATTGTAAACTCAGCATTCAAATCTCATAGATCTAGTTAACTGAAGACTTATTGTAGATGTCGGTCTCTCGGTATACACGACTCAACAACCATTACGACTTGATGTACCTACTGGTATATAAGCAGTCAAAAACCTTTTATCCAACCGCCACTTTACCGTCATAAGCTATGCAATTTGCCATACCTACAAGCAAATTTTTGTACAATGTATATTAAATATACTTTTTCTTTTCAAAGTTTGTTAGGTCGTAATCATAAAAGTAGATATAAAAACTTTTCCACGATTAAACATTCAGTATCTCAAAAGACAAACTCCCGTGTTATACTAACAAACCACTGTGAGCCGTAGTAGTAGACCAAGGTACAAAGTAAAGCCACCTTAACCTTCACCTGAGAAAATTTTGATAAACGACGTTCTCGAAATTGTCGAATTTCTTTGTCGACACTACACCACTGATATGGAACTCGAGACTTCAGTTTAAGGGGCTCGTCCGAACATAGACGAATGAAATCGACGGTTAAGACAGCGAAATATTATAGATGTTCGTCTCTTTTTGATATACTTACTGGTTTATAAGTAGTTAAAGGAGTCAAAATCATTTTTTTCTTAAACCCCATAATACCGTTAAGCAAGCTATGTAATTAAAAGGTGTATTTAATTTGCTATGTTTGTATGTTTGTTCGAGTGAAATTTTGTAACTCAATTTTGAAGCATGTATTTTCAAGTGGTTAAGCTGAAATTCTGAATACACGTTTAGTTTGGGTGCTAAATCATTCTAAATCTTACATGCCGGAACATACAAAATGGCGTATTAATAATTATTAATGCATCCCACAATATGGGTAGGAAATGAAAGGGGTTGCTGAGTATAACTCCAAATAAAGTGATGTCACTGTAAATCCAATATAGCGAATCCTAAATACGAAGAACAGACGAAGATTTTATGCTTTCCTACAAAATAGATATCAAATTAAAGCACTTGCTCAGCATATGAATGCGAGTTAAACTCCGTTGCACAATGAATCCAGCGATAAATAAAACGTAAAAAGAAAAAAAGAAAAGAACATTTTAAAAGTAAGCTTTGATTTAAATGCGGTGAATAGAAATATTTTTTCCTCTAAAACTTTTACTATCAACTTATAACATCATTCAACAAATAATAACAAAAACATACATAAACGCATAACATTACGAGTGACATTATCGCGGCGGCCGCACCGCGCCGCGTCGCCTCGTAGCGCGAATGACGCAAGGCAAGCGCTGCTAATTGATATGCATCGACAAACGTCCATTTGTACGCTAACGCACTTACATATGGAATTTATAACCCTTACACACTACAATGACATCTTAAACAACTATAAACTATAATGGATAGTGAGATTCACTATCGCCTACATATGTATGTATGTATATGCCTGCTACGAATGATGTTACGAGAGACAGCTTTCTTCTCAGAATGCTAAAGTGAAAAATGGTCTATTCCATAACTTCAATATGAACCAACTCAGTGCTAATCGATCATTTTGTTCCAAGTAACATTCAACAAACACTTTCCAAATGTCTAACTTAGCAAAAGCACTGTGTTTGAAATAATCATCCAGTTTATAACTCTTTCGACTTAAATCATTTCTAAGTTATAAATGTTTTCCATCATTATATATTCCAATGTTATACCGTTACGTACGAAGCAATAATAATAATAAGTAGTTTTAATACTGACATTTTATTACTTTCAAACCTTCAAATAACTTCACTGAAATGGAACATCAAATTTTTTTCTTGTTGCGATACCAGCACATGTAATGATAACACTAGTGAACAGAACCGTGGAGAAACAATTGATATTAGATGGATAAATCATTGTGTATGTTGTTGCAGTGGACGGCGAGCCAGCCGGGCTGCCGCTGAGCGCGCGGGGCTCGCTCGGGCGGGTGCTCCTCCACGGGCTCCTGGCGCCCGCGCCCGCGCCGCGCCACCACCTCTACACCGCGCCCAACACCGGTAAGTTTACTGTCTGTACGATCACCCGATCAAAGCTCCAGCTAAAAGAAGTCATATAATTGATTGAATCTGTAGAAATTTGAAGATGTGATACGATATGAACGAAGATTTGAATTGAAAGAAGTAACCAATTCAAAAAAAAATGTTCTAAAATAATTCCAATGATTATTTCGCCGACACAAAATTGTTTTACATTAGTTTAAGAAATTAGTTATTAAGGTTGATAAAAATTATTCTTGCCACTTACCATCACGTGGGGTTGACGTCAACCGTTAACTTACATGAAATAAAAAATAGGTTTTTAATGCTTTTCACTTTTGTCGTCAGTTTAATTTTTATTGTCAAAAACGTATGGTAATGAAGTTAGGATAATAATATTTGCAACGATAAGGCAGTTTAAAAAGTCTGAAACACAAAACACCAGTAATAGTTACATTACGTTGCCTTTTATTTCTCAAAGTACAAAGTACAGTACGATTCAAAGTACTTACGCGCAAGGAAATATGGAAAATATCTCTTGACCGTTCTCAGGCAGAATTTTTTTGTAGGCCGACGCCGCACTTTAGCTGCTATTGGTAGCGTCGGGCAGCCAAGTTAATTGTTGGGACATAATGAAGTCACGACTCTCACTAAAATCGAAATTTTCTTTTGTAAGTTCCGATACACTGATTTAGCACATCAATCATCATGCCACAGAAATAATGTCCCGTACTTTTAGAAAAGACAAATTATCACGACTGACTCGATACAAAATTTTCTTAATTCCTCTACTCTTGTATGCAAATCGCGATAGTATGACATTATTCCGCTCGAAAATTTACCAAAATCACTATCGAATTCAATGACCAAGTACGTGCTTTGTTTATAGAAAAGTTCTAATAGTAAACTTACTTTATATTGGACCGCAGGCGCCGCCAGACTATGATGTACGTATATCGGCGATCTGTAATACGGCGCGCGACATCCAATCCCCGGCAAAGGGGATCCAGTCACGCGTTGGCGTTACCGATGCCCGGGAAACGAATTGATATTCCCGGAATTTTTCGATAAATACTTTACAATATGAGACATGAAAGATACTTTAGGTACTACGTACCTTTGACACGGGTCAGCTCACTCGGAGTGGACTGAACGCCCTTTGTTCGCAGATATTAGACCGTTGTACGAAATGATCGCCATGACGCCGAAAGTTCCAACAATCGTTCTTCTTAAAGATTATTTATTGCGTAATATAGACAAGTATAAAACGGGCGCTGCTTTTGTATACATTACTATGCCATTCGATCTCAGTCTGAGCGCATTGTGAACAAAGGTTTTTACCAGCGATGATATTACGATAATCTCAGATTGAGCTCGAATCCACATCGAATATTCCCTTCCATCTCCGTCCATCTCTTTAGCTGATTCGTCGCTCGGTTAATCCTATAAAGAACACTGACATCCGATTACCGGATATTGATAAAAAAACGAGCTTTAGTCCAAAGAGACTACGACGAAGACATCTTACTGCTGTTTTATTTAGTTAAGCTCAGCTTTGCGAAGATGGCGAGTATGTAACTTAGTGAACAACGGAAATGAGAGCGGGGCGTGCCGTTCCAGATGAAAGAAACGTAATATTGGTACGAACGTACAAAAGTATATAAAATGCAGGCCCTCCAGTTGTAATTTCCGTGCGTCTGTAGCGAGCGGCCAGCCTGTAGTGCCTTTGTTTACGCGACACAGCGACGTCGTATTGTACGTTATGGGTACTGTATACAGGTATTTAATAGGAGGTTCCAAGCCTGTTTGCAATTAGTTTCAATACCAATACAACATTAGTCGTTATACTATTGAACTGCTAACGGGCATTCAGGATCTTTGTATATATTACGTATATTTCGACCAAGAAAATCTTTAGTGTCCTTGACCTATATCATAAAGATTCTCTCATTCATTAATTACCCGCATATTTGGACTATACATTCAAGTTTATAAACTAAAATAATGTACATACATCTATAATAAACACATTCGATCTCGAACTCACTCAAAGCAGATAACGTTCCCAATTTCGAACGTCGGCGAAGATCGGCGGGTAGATGGCGCGTCACAACAAGCGAGCGATACGACATGAAAAATTCATAAAGACCGAAGAGGAAGTGCGAGGCAATCGATACCCTCAGCTGATCCCGCCCAATGTCACGACCGCGCCACCCGCCCTGTCTCACCGCCCACGCACACACGCACACCGCGCCCTCCATTCAGACACACCACACGCGCAACTTACGTAACCGAGGTGCTTTATAGCGCCGTAAAGGAAAACGTCCGTAAATATGTCTGTGACGCCTAATCTCCGGAACAATTCGAACGATTTATGCCGCCCTTAAAATGCTTTGGAAATCCACGAACAACCACATTGCTTCACTGTGACGTTTAAAATATTTTTATGACAAGGAAGTGGCAAACAAGAATCTAGATTTAACTTCAATTACTGGAATTGCTAACTTACTATACTCCTACTTTCCGATGAAAGATTGATTGCTACGATTGAAATCTGAAATTGTCTTATTGCTGTTTCCAAAACTGATTTTACTTTGCAACATACTCTTCCAACAAGTATCGCTTTACACCATCGTGCCATAATCAGCACGTGTGGCGACGGTTGAGCTGTGAAGCGACGTGTTAAGTTATCAAACAATATTCGTGCAGATGTACCTTATTTAATGACGTTATTGACATCTATCAACATCACTTTCACTTTCCCTAAACCCTTTAGCTGCGACGTCACTTGCGCAGATGTCCCCCGTGCACTTCTAAATGTGCATTTTCATGCCATAATTACTATTAACCCTTCGATGCCATGTGGGTGGATTAATGTAGCGCAAGTTGCACAAGGATTAATAATATTAGCACTAAAGGGTTCGCGCACATTGTCCGCCGGCACAAAGCTTTTGATTGATCGCTCCCTGAATCACATCAATGTATCGGTTGTTACATTGTGCCCCAGCAAATATTTTAAATAGTTATATTTTTATATAGTCAATTCGGAAATTAGAAAGTAATACATACATTAAGTAATATATTACATCAACATATAGACCCCACACTAGGATTATCTATGTCGTGTGTATTTAATAAGAAAGACAGAACAGAAAGATAAGAACGAACATACCTAGACCGAGTAAAGCTATTAAAATTTTGAACGAATAATATCATAGAAATGTTTATCTCAATGGGTATCGAACCCAGAATCCTTTTAACGGTCCGTCATGGTGGCCATTTTACCACATGGGTCATCTTATTACACGATTTATTAGCAATTACCAGTCAACATGTAGTACCATAATGCAAAATGTAATAAAGACAACAAATACGTGCTATAAGATATACTTTTTACGCACACTTAAGCCAAAAATCTGGCGGCGTCATAAAAGTAACCCTTGCAATGCGTCACTGGGTCAGTCGGACCGGGGCCCAAACACGCAATATCCTAAACAAACAATCGACGAGCGCAGATGGTTGCGCACGTTGCGCGATCGCACATTTTCACTCAAAAATCTCGTTTTTATGCAAAAATGGGTTAGACTGCACCTTGCGCCGCAAAATCGCCGCATCATCCCATCACAATGGGCGCTAATCTGCAGCCCATTTCGCTCTATCGCAGAATTGCATCCCTTTCATCTTTCGGAGCGGCCGCGACTGGTTTCCGGAGCTACTGACACTTTGAAATTAGATTGTCACGCGTGGGCGCACTAACGCAACCCATTGTCGGCCGTTCAATGGGACGTATTCGCAATCGACAAGTATTGTACCGCGTTATTATGACGATTCAAAATGCAAAAGGTTTCGTTCTACAATATTATCATCTCTATACATTAACGTAATGTAATCTTTAGCAGTGCTTGCGAAGCTTAATACATTTATATATTAAGTTACTGCTTTATATAGTTCTTTAGGTTAATAGATTGTTACTCGTAAATGAAGTTAGTCAGGACAACATAATTAAAGTATTAATTTGATGAAACGGAACAATTAAAATGTTGATATTGAAGGGATAAATAGGAAATGAGTATTCACAAAAATATTTGTAGATTTTTATTTTCTAAGTTATATTTTGCCATATTCTTTTGTATTGTAAATGGAGCGCCGTGCGAAAATGAAATAAAAAATCGATGTATCCCGTGATGGCATCGTGATACATAAAAAAAAGTAATAAAATAAATATAATTTTTTATTAGATGTTATTAGATGTAAGATTTTGTTTTTTAAAAGATGTGCTGAGGAGTTTCTTTCGCCATTTCTTCTCCTCTTTATAAGGCACCCTTCCGAAACGGTGGTAGATGCAAAATATTATATATTTGACGTTTCATAAGTGTATTTATAAATACCTACGTGAAAGAAATGATTTTAGTTTGAGTTTGAAAGTATATAGCTAAACGTCAAAGCTGTCTGTTACGCACCACCAATTGTAGAATAGCCATAACTAACATGTCTGTCGAACCATTTGGATCAGACATTAAATAATACGTTAATTGTTTCGTTAATCTATTTCAAATCGTTCACAGGTCACTAAAGTTCTACTGTTGATTGCCGGTGTAGAACTAATGTGACAGTCGATACCGTCGATTATATTCAAATATTAGATTTGTTATCGAAACGTCCAACGACTAGGGCAGTCCCACGAGCGTCTACCGCCCGGGCCACGTGTAGCTCAGCTTCACATAACGGCTTATATACGTCTCACCGCATGATTATTCATATGCAAAAAGATTCTAAGTCTCCATTCGCATGGATTATGGTCTAACGCCGCTTTTTGCACAAAGGCGATGGACAGCGGTCAGTCCATAAAGATGGTCCGATTAAACAGGGTGGGCACCTTTGTGCCTCATTGTAACACCGTCCTAATGGGACCGCATTCCGCTCCGACCGGTAGACCTGATTCGGCACCCTAAGGGATTGCTATCATTATTTATAGTTAATTTATTATTATTTTGATATGGGAGATGAAAGGGTGGACACAATGCGCCCGATTCCGTGTTCCAGCGCGCTCGGACCTAGCAACACGTTCGGCGGACTAAACGAACTTCGCCGATCGGAAGGTTATCAGAAATGTAAAGAAACAAATTTGGAGAAATGTTACCATGTGTAATAATTCAATAGAACAAAGGGGTATTTTTGTTTTGAATGTGACTTCTGTGTGTACCCTTCGGACATACGAAGGTGAATTGTAAGAGTCATGTAGCCGCACAATTCCTACTGTTTGCCCGTGTGCTCAGCTGTGCAACAATCAATAAAACAAATGTTACCCTACAGACACATTATTAATCAGCAAACTAAAGGCGATAGCGTCACCTCTAAAAATGTATTACAATATTTTGATATTTAATTACAGGGCTTTTTTTCTGTACAATGTTTACTGTCAGCTCGAGACAGTGGAAGTTTTAAAATCGGTCGAATAAACAACGTTATAATAATATCCGGTCAACAAATCGAATCCCGCGTCGTTTCAATCGCATTACGCGTACACTAAACACGTTCCGTTTAAGGGACGGTGCGG
>DWJN01001026.1:0-19882 GCA_018248895.1 Carystus phorcus
ATTCGAGTTTCTGAAACGTTGATTAGCGAATAATTTCTGAATAATCATACTTTCTGCAACCCAATTGACGTTTGACAGTAGATTTGACACTGAATTTCTTAATTTTTTTGTTGATTAGCCTTTCAGAAACCGGCCGTAAGTATTCTTATTACTGGTATTGTATTTCCGAGAAAATTACCGGCATAGCTACCACGCTTTTTATTACCCTTGAGGGCTTGAGATACATTTCTATCTCCCTTCTCTTGACTAGCAATAGGTGTCAATAGTTGATTTTGAGGATCATCTCGTAGTTTGTTAGCTAATTACCTTAAAAAAATGTCAATTGAAATTTAAAAAATGAAAAAGGACAGTAGACATACTTGTGCATGTGATACAGCAGGCGAACACGAGTAAAGCGGGTGAGGGGGGAGGCGGCGCGGAGGCGGGGCCCATCAAGGCCACGCTGCCCATGTGGCGGTGCTCCAAAATAATGCAGCTGCAGCGCGAGATCCACCCCACCGTGCTCTCGTCGGTCGAGGGGATCGTCGACCAGGTACCATAAAATATGGTTTCAGATTACACCAAAATATTTCATAAGAACCTGAAATGTAAATGTGGTATGAAGCTTTGAATGGAGGATGCAACTGTTGTTTGAGATAACGTAATTTACCTATATAATAAACAGGTTGTCTGTTTCGAAATCTTTATGTTTGAAGGGTTCAGGACACAATCTTAAATACTTTACAAAGTTTTACAGCCGCCTTTTAAATAATAGTCAAAGTTGTTGAACACTTAAAAGATACAATTTAACAGAACTTTACAATCCCTACTACAGATATTGGCGGAATAAGATGCGACAAGAAACTTTCAAACCTATTTATGCTATTCACGTACATCACTTTATAATGCTTGAATGTGTCAAATTTAATCACGCAATGGAAATTATAAAAGTTTATCGGCAAATCGAACAGATGTGGAAGTAAGCTTGATGCGGAATATAAGCGATGTCGTTTCGCAGATGGTATGGTTCCGCGAGAACTGGTACGAGGAGGTGCTCCGGCAGCTGCGCGCGGGGCTGGCCAAGTGCCACGTGGTGGCGTTCCACCACCGCGCCGCCGTCGCCGACGCCACCGTCACGCCCCACACCCTCAACTTCATCAAGAAGGTGGTCTCCACCTTCGGCATTGGCATCGGGATAAGTGAGTTCCTCAACGCACCGCATCTTTACGGTTAATCATACCGAACATACATTGTTGTTATTGCTGTTGTCGTATCGATGTCGTTCGTTGTAGAGTTATGGTGTGTCTCTCGTCCGTGTCATTGTGACGTGCCTGCGCTTTCGTGTCCGCGCGTTGATAAGTCGCAGTCGGATGCGATGCGGATCGATCTCTCGATTATTATTTGTCCGAACGTTGCTTTTAATTCAAATCGAATCTATATTATATTTTTTTACTTTAAATTTATTTTCTTAATATTTTTTTTTATTCTACTCATTGTACTACTTTTGTCTTATTTTATTTAAATGTTTATTGTTATGGGTATCTAAATTTACGTTGTTTTATTTGCATGTGATCATTATATTATCTTTTATTGATAAATATTATAGTTGTATTTCGATTGTTACATGCATGTTCATTTATTATTAATAGTGTGGACTATCTACCGTTCCATTATGCTTTGCAATTAATTTAATGTCAAATCAAATATTGGATGTATTTTTAATTTGCCTTCTACTGCGACAAATTGATTTGTTTTTTATTAGGTTTGATTCAGTGTCGCATGGTAAGGTAAGTTATTATTTACTAATCTACTATATACTTAGTAACCTTTAGAGTTAGACTCTCTCCATTGTGGGTACAATAGCCAAGTGTCGCCGGGTGATTTTATTGTTAATACCTTATGTGGGGGATATTAATAAACAAAGAAGAACTGTTAGGAACTAGAACTACTATGCTATCTCTGAACGCTTGCATGTTGTCAAACAAAAATATACAGTCAGCTAACAAACATTTCCAATAACTGATTTTATTATACATGCTATAATGCTCTTGAACTTATATATATTACTGTTTACTTTAACATTAGTGCATAAGTACTGGGTGTTTTGAATTGGGTAAAATTTAATAGTTCAAGGGCACTATTAGTATAAACCAAAGAGCCATCCTTCAATTTATAGTATTGATAAAAAAAAAGGAACAAAAAAAATAAATATGATATCTTTACAAAAAAAGTTACGTGATGTTTCACGGCGACACAGATCCTAGACGCTGTAATATAACCCATTTTTTTTAATAATCGAGGCCCTATTGAATCTTCTATAACCACAGAGACTAATAGATTTTTATTAATAATAATTTCCACTTTATAATTTATTTTAATCATAATGAGATAATGCATATTAATCTACTGAACAATGTTTATTTACGAAATTTCATGATAACAATGTTTGTTCAAGATAGAGTTTAAATTAAAGATGGCTAGATGGATGATTTGTTATAACTAATTTCGGTGAACGATGACAATTTAAAAATTAGTACATAACTTGGTCAAACAATGTTCCACATAATAAGCTATTGCGAATAACTTTAAATATTCAGACTTAATTGAATATTTTTATATATACGAGAAAATCTGTCCTACGCTAGCGTTTAAAGAAGTAGAGCAAATTAACAAGTGTCAGATATTGTTATTTTATGTATACTAATAGCAAAACTACATGTATTTATGGTATATAACATTATCAACTGGGTTATGGAACTGCGGACGCGTTCAATACTTGTATTAGTGTTGATGCAAATACGCCTTGAGCCTATGGAGCCTCGGAGGGCATGTCAAGCTGTCAGTCCTGGTCGTCATAACTAGATTATTAAGCATGTTGGCATAAAAATATGTATCAGATAAATATCTGATACTTAAGTGAGTTAGCCACTAACCCCAACAAACCGTATTATAGCATTAAACACACTAACGGCTTCTTCAATTTCTCAGTAATTGAAGTAACCCGTACTTTTTCTCCTTTACAACAAAGACTCCTTTCGAAGTCATATAAGAATCGAATGTTACTTTATAACGTATACTTTGTATGGAGTATCAACATCACTAGATGCTCTAGACCTCCTCAGTGTTGAAGAGAGACCCGTGCTCAGTAGTGGGCTATCAATGGGTTGAAGGCAAGATTGTTTTAAAATGTAAACTGTGAGAATTTGGTACGTAACAAGTGTCGTAAAGGTCGGTGTTTGTTCAGCTGCCTCGGAGAGTCTGGCTCGGCGCGCGCAGGCCATCTTGCAGGACCCCGTGTTCCAGAAGATGAAGACCCAGTTCACGGCCGACTTCGACTTCACCCAGCCCAACGCGATGAAGCTACAGAATCTCATCCAGAAGTTGAGGAAGTGGGTCAAGATCCTCGAAGCCAAAACTAAGGTTTTGCCTAAGTAAGTGACTGTTATGTATCTGTAGTATAAATAGACAAGTTGAAAGTCATTTTATGTATGTGATGGTACGGCAATCAGACTGCCTACACTTCAGTAACAAATACTAAGTAATTCATATCTTAAAATGACCTTGGAAATTTTGAGGTCAATTTCAATAACGTTAAAATCTTGGGACACATAAAACCTTTAATAAATTATTGTCTTATATCCAATCAAATCATTTAAGTGAAGTTGATTTTTACGAACACTTTGAAAGTCAACTACTCCAGCGCTTCAAAGAACCCTTACGATGAGTACTCTTGGAAGCAGAAGCGGCAAGAAACTCAGGGAGTATTGTTTTCCAACCCACAGCTACGGACAGCTCTTAGATATTACTACTTACATATATCAAACTCATAGCCAAGCATTATAAATATAATAAAATAAAAATAATAATTTTTCAGATCATTCCTACTAGAGGAGAAGTGCAGATTCCTATCGACGTTCAGTCTGAAGACGGCCGAGGTGGAGCTGCCCGGCGAGTTCCTGCTGCCGAAGCACACGCACTACCACGTGAGGATCGCGCGGTTCATGCCGCGCGTCGAGATCGTCCAGAAGCACAACACGTCCGCGCGCCGCCTCTACATCCGCGGCCACAACGGCAAGATATACCCGTACCTCGTCGTCAACGACACCGGGCTCGGCGACGCGCGCCGCGAGGAGCGCGTGCTGCAGCTGCTCAGGATGCTCAACCACTACCTCGGCAAGCAGAAGGAGACCTCGCGCCGCTTCCTGCACTTCACCGTCCCCCGCGTCGTGTCCGTGTCGCCGCAGATGCGGCTCGTCGAGGACAATCCCAGCTCCGTCTCCCTCCTCGATATATATCGCACCGAGTGCGCGAATAGGTATGTCGGAAAATGGAACACGTCACTGGATGTGTGAATGAAACAGTTTGTAAATATGGTGAATGTGGCAACTCTGTTGTAACTTATTTTTTGATATAGTTTTATCTCATTGTTAATTGGTTTTATAATGCAACACATTTCTTACTATTTAATTAAGAAATGAAAAAAAAAAGTCCCATAACCCTTTATCGATTTGTCTTGAATTCTTGATACCAGTTTTATTTTTACGAATTTTCTGCTAGTGATCTAAAATGAGGAAAATATAGACAACAGCCATTAAAAAAATATAAAAGATACATCATGTAACATGTATGATGTTCTTATTTTGAATGTTGTATGACAGGGGTGTGGAGTACGACGCGCCCATAGCGCGCTACTACGAGCGGCTGGCGGCCGTGCAGGCGCGCAGCTCGCAGGCCTCGCACCAAGTTCTGAGGGACATCTTAAGAGAAGTAAGTTTCACTACCGTCTATTGTCCATCCAGGGTAATGCTGCGCGGTGCTTCCTTTCACCTTTGTCACATTTTCTTTACCGGAATCTATTATTCATGTCATAAAAGATAAGTCTAAACTTTTATCGGTGACAAGAATAAAACAAATAAATTACTAATATCTGGGACATGAACAGAAATATATCTGTAAATAAATGTCTGTAAGTAAATATGTGATCCGGCCTAGAATCGGAACCGGGACGCGGCGCCGTGTCGTTCACAGCAACAACCAATCACCAAACAACCAAGAGAAAGTTAATAATTGAAATCATTGTTATATTGTACGTTCCCATTAAAATACCGAATCGTTGTGTTAATTTATCTACGTTTGCAATTATTTTGTACTAGTAGAGTCTGCGAACTTCGTATCACCTTGGGACTCTCTATGTCTCGGCCTCTAATGTCTCGTTTTTGTCACATACGATTTTAAGTTCTTCGTATATTATAAAATATATTTTTAAAATAGCCTTAGAGGTGGTACATTCTAAGGAAACCCTAATCTCTTTTAACTACAAAAATATTAGAATACGTGATTATTTTGTTGATAAATTTATGTACACCAGGTTTTCATTCTGGCCCATTTCGGAAAGATGCTTTGTCATCGAGGAGAAGAAATGCCGAAACAACTACTCAAATGTTTCGAGATAATATACCACAGTTGCATTTCTTGCCAGAAGTCCGTATCATTGATTCATTCTTCATTACTTTTAATAAGTCAACAAGTTAAGTTCTAATCAACAGTTGTGCCGTTACATGACGATTAAATATAAAACGAGTAAATCACAAGTTAAATTGGGTACTTTATTGTAGAATGGACTCAAAACCCCATAAAAATAGATGCATCTGTCTTTATGTATATGAAACGAAGAAAATAAAATATGCCTATTTCTAGTTAGATATTGGTTTGTAAATAAATTTTGTACTTGAAAATATTTATTGATTGCACTAGTGGACTCGCCCTAGCTTCGCTCGGTATGTATTTTACTTTTTGCACATAAATATCAACATATATTTTTTTTAATTATGTCTTTCATGTTTGCATCACGCGTGTCGTGTCAGTGTCAAAACAAATATGAAATCTCATACTGATAATAAAAACTATAGCATTTTCTTGATTGTAACATGTTTTCCTATGAAAGTAAGATATTTTTCCGGGATAAAAAGGGTTCAGTCCTTCAACTATCGCCATACTAAATATCACATCGATAAGTTATTCCTTTTTCTATGTAAAGGAAGGTCAAACGAACAAACAACTACACTTTCGCGTTTATTATATTATAATGTGATTGTAATGAGTCAATAGGTGTTATATTACTGTACGTAATAGTGTAATTTATAAATGGCTCTAATAACACAAATATTTCATCAGTGTTAGTTGCAACGTTACATCAAAATACCGTAAAACATACATATGACTATGAAAATAGGCAAAATAAACAAGCGTAGCTGTTTCTACATCCGCTTATCGATGTATGGGGGCCTCACCTTACAATCCAAGGTGGCATCTAAAAAACTGTACATTGTTCTATGAATATTTTTTTTATCATATTTATGAAATTATTCTCTGTTAACTGTTAATTAACCTATCCTACCTTTTAAGTTGGATCAAACTCAACACTGTGTACGAAATTTAATTAAAATCGGTTAAGTTGTTTAGGGAGTCCGAGGAGAGGATATCAAGATTGATTACCAGTTGACTGACCGTTTAGATTTTTATCAATAATTTTATTGCTTATCTGTATTACAATATTTAAGAAAATTAAAAACAGAAAAAATACTTTATTGTCTTCGGCTCTGTTACACTATATTAATTAAAACGTATTATGCAAATTAACACCAAAATTCAACTCATAAACGACTTAATATGAAATGATATAATTATGTATAATAAAAGCATAAATTATGAGCTGTTAAAGCTGCTAATCTTCGTTATCGGATTATCCAATAAAAATCTCATTATGTAAATAAGTTTTAATGTGATCCGATATGAAAAGGATAATATCATTTTTTATCTAAGACACGCTTATCCACATAAAACAAGCGAGCAGCTAGTGAAAACTTTGGTTGAGTTGGTACTTGCGACATTGTTTGCAAGAGATTTATCTTGTACACAAACGGCGCTTTATCTGCGTTTCGAAATTCCTTTCTTCCTCCCACCGTTCGACAAAATGACATAGTTTATGGCGGTGAGATTATAAGGCTGAACTGAGATAACATTGAGCGGGATCTTGTGTTGTGTTTAATTGGACAACTAACTGAAAAGTCGCTTGTTTGCAAATGAAGATTTTAGATAACTATTTGGTTTTAAACTATTATCGAGGGTTATTGTACGGGAAACGAAAATTGTACGGGGATTTGTGGAATGTTATCCATCACACAAAACTTTTGCGGTTAGATATTTTAGTTTTAAGAAAATCTATTAATATAATAATTGTTCAAAGTTTCTGGTAAGGTAGAGTCGCCAATTAATCTTTATTTTTTATTATATAGACATTATCATCTCGGTCACCAAACATTTTTAAAACTAATAGGTTCTCATGATGTTTGTATCATGATCACGGCGAGACTGCCTTGAAATCATGAGTACTCATTTGCACTAAAAGTATTAAAAATTACAACTTTTTATAGGTTCTTCGGCTTCTACGCAGTTATATTAAATAGGTTTTAAAAATTATGTTTCACATATTGGAATGAAATATCTGGAAACACTCGTCGATTATAAATTATCCATCGTAGTCTGTCCGACGTTCCCGTTTGTCGTATTGCATTAATACACATGCGTTTTTAAACATCAAAGACGGTAATGTTAACTGATTAGATCAA
This sequence comes from Carystus phorcus, assembly GCA_018248895.1. Lineage (NCBI taxonomy): Eukaryota > Metazoa > Arthropoda > Insecta > Lepidoptera > Hesperiidae > Carystus > Carystus phorcus. The sequence continues at coordinate 7,608 of DWJN01001026.1, forward strand.
TAAATAAAAACACAAGTTTATTTACTTGTAGATTTTATGTTTTGATAATGAATGCGGTATTTTGTGTGAAGTGAAATAGATATGCAAACTTAGTCAAATGAAAAGGATCCGGTATAACATATAAGTATAGTTCGTAATGACATTCATGTTGTATGCAGGGTTCTTTATTCGAATCTTGGCTCGTGTATATAGCAAATGTTTGATTCACAGTTAACACAAGTAAAAAAGATTATTTGCATTTTTGGCACTTTTTCTTATTATGTAAGTGAATTTGGATCTTACTACGCCACCTAAAGAAAACAGTAATAGTTAAATTTTTATAATAAAGCATGTCTTTTTGTTATAAAAGAACTTTTTTTCATGCGAGTTCTTGCGAAACCTGCGGAAACATAATTATATCGACTTACATCGTTTCGATTTACGTCACGTATTTCGATAACCTAACATGCCGTAGTTACAAAAAAGGCATCATCTACGAAATCATCGTTGTCATTACGAAAAAAGATCAGAGGCTGAATATTAATAATGAACATCGTCCCATCAGGTTCAAGCGACAATGGTTCCGAAGGGCATGGTGCGGTCGTGGGCGGCGGGCACGTTCGCGGCGCCCACCGACTACTGGACGTTCCGCAAGATGCTGACGCTGCAGCTGTCGCTGGCGTGCTTCGCGGAGTACGTGCTGCATCTCACCCGACTGAACCCCGACATGCTGTACGTGCACCAGGACTCGGGGCTCATCAACGTCGCATACTACAAGTTCGACGTCGACGACGCTACAGGTAACTGTCGGTAAATAGTTTTAAAGAACGTCTGGCTAGCTACTATGACCTTTATTTAGTCGAACGCTAAACGGTTCGTTGTCTTCTGTCTGGGAGCTTGAGAGCCAGTACGTTTTATTCCTTCTTTCTTCTTCTTTTTCTCTGCCTTTGGGTGATAGCCATGTTTGACGGTTACCACTTACCATCAAGTGGCTCGTCTACTGGTTTGTCGGTTAGTGATATAAACAGGATATCGTGTGTGTCAGAGAAGTCGATAGTGCGTCAAGTAAGGACTCTGTTTAAGCTAATGTTCCGTTAGAAAGTAAAGAAATAGTTACAATTAGATCTTCATTTGTGCTACACGTACTCGTTGTCATTTGTCATATTATAGGACCTTTGAGCAGTAGCTTGCGTCACGAAGTATCATAGCATCATGAAATTAAATAAAAATAATAAAAATATATATTTGAATGTTCAACTAAGTGTAAGTAATTGTTGATTATATAAAAAACGGTGCAATAACATTTATTTTGCGTCGGTCGACTTTTACTTAAAATAGTCTCTTAAGAAGATAGTGAAATAGCATGAGATTTTCATCGTCCTCGGACTGAAATCATATGTTTTGAACCCATTTTTATTTGCACGATTTTGTTCTAAAATTTGTGACATTAGCGACAAGAAAGATAGAATTTAAATCCTTTGTTTTTATTTTATATAAGTTTATGCTTAACGTCAACCCCAGGTGATGGAAACGCATAATAATTACCTAATAAACCTGCTGCTAATGCTAATATTAATACGAAACTTCTACTAATATTTACTAATTTCCATCACAGTTTTGTAGAAACTATAATAATGTGGGTGTCCCGTGTCATTTTTGCTCCACAATACATCGGTGATGGCTTTGATGAAACAGATGTGTGACCAACGGTGACCAATTACCATCAGGTGGCTCTTCCGCTTATTTGTCAAAATTTACACCAAAAAACACTACATGGTGTGATGACGCATCGAATTACAGCATGTACGGTCTAGTTGTATAGAGATCAATGATCTCGCTATATCAGCCTCGGTCACCGTTAATTTAAACTTGACACTTGCTTAGTTGCTTCGCGTGACGAATAAGTTCGAGGCGCACCCGTTGCCAAGGCGACGCGGCGACGGTACGATTTGCATGAAAATTATGCAGACCGGTGTTGTGTACATAGTATTGTCTATTTGCGCTGTCGGGTTCAGTTCGATTATTGATTTTCCTATATTTTTAACAACTACCCCCACGCTTCTGTTTCGAATTGTGATCTGCAAAAAAGTTAATGAAATGGTTTGATCTATATCCTCAGCATATTATGCAACAATCATATTACTATGTAATATAGTAATTACATAGAATGGGGCATTATTACTATGTATTATATCGTATTTATTTTTATTTTGCTTTATGTTAGGAGTTTTATTTAAGCGTATTTTTGAATCATTTATCTCAACTGCATTTAATTATCATCTGTTATTTCTTTTATTTGTTTATAAAGCAAAAATAGTATTTGTAAGCAACTTTAGGTCATACAGATCACTTGTAAGTCAAATAACGGGACTAACTTTATGATTATTGTTAAATGTTAAACGTTAAGTTGAACCCTATAGTGCAGTTTGTAGCCGTGCAAATCTATTCATGGTTCTATGTAGTTTTTTTCGTGGCAGAATTTTACTAATCATGACCTTTTAACTAATAATAATAAATTAGATTTTTGTTAATAGCTGTTTTTATACGATTGAATATTACATAGTTGATCTATGCCAGACAATACATATTTATGATAATGAAGTCTAATGTTTACATTGACATTGACTGAACCTTGCATGCAAGAAACAGGTTTTGATTAGTTGGCAATCACGCCATGTTGTTTATCAAAATTTTAGATTTGGACTAATGCTAATGATCGTAAGCTGCCTAATTTGCTAGAATGTTCATCTCAATATATCTAGACTTGTGCCGAAAATCGATCAACTGCGGATTCTCTTGTAATTTTTAACGTATTGATTTCTATTAAGAATAATATCTGTTTAAGGTATATTTCTTTTTACAGTTTTATACTATTTATTTATAAGTTTTACTAGAATAATGATGCATGGCAAAGTATTTATAATGTTTGTATCAATAATGCTCGCATCTGTTTTTTCTGTTTTGCATGGACCATTATCGTTCATTTTCCTTAAAGGTTTCGGAGGATATGCTTACCGAGTAGAAGAGGACAACGCTCTTGTATTTTAAATGTTTGTCACAGTGTATGTAAAATATTTTAGTGCACTGTAATGGCGCTGGATTTTTTCAAAGCTTCGTATCTTCGGTATATACTTTTGTTGCAATGATTCATTACCTGTATGTTGGCTTAAGATGTTGGAACCTTTTTAGGTGAATTAGACGGCAACAGGCCGGTTCCGTTCCGGTTGACACCGAATATATCAGAGTTGCTCACCAACATCGGCACCACGGGCCCGCTCACCGCCTCCGCTATAGCGGTGGCCAGATGTCTTGTCACGCCCCACTTTAAGGTAAACTTTAATAATTATTAATTTTGGGATAGAGATGTCGCATGGAGGTACACTTAAACATAGATATTTAAATTAACATTAATTTTTTATCTGCATACAAAATAGGCTATTTCACAGTGTGAAAACTGTTTGTTGTAATCATCTCTACACATTATTAATTTTAAAAAGGTTCCCTTTATTAACTTAAAAATAACTTTTGTTTTATCTAGAAAAACACATTGGCCGTCGGTCATGTGATATAAAAAGGTTCGAATTGCATCGGATCTACAATGACGTCATGTGCCACTTGACATTTGTTTCGCCTACTATTATTTTATATCCTGTTTTACATGCTCATAGGAACATTTTTATAGATAATTGAAATAATGATTTTGTAATTTGGATTTTTAAGGCAAATATTATACTAGTTTTTAATACATTTTAACTACGTTTATTAGGTTCTTTGGCTACTACTAAATAATATATAGGTTTTAAAAACTTGTCAAACAGCGTACTATATTAAAACACACATCAAAACACATTTGTAGCTTTCCGTCTCTTTCAGATCCAATCGATCCTGCGTACAATTCTGCGGGATGAAATGGTGACTGGATACAGGAAGAGGTTGGACGACAAGTCGGGTCTGCCGTCGGCGGGCACGTCGGCGGACAGCAAGCCGATGGAGATGGACAACGAGACGATCATCAGCATGGTGACGAAGGCGGTGACGGTGATCACCAACAGGCTCAACTCGCTGGCGCTGTTCGACGGGCCCGACAGCAAGGTCGCCACGCTGGTGGCCGCCGCCAACAGCCAGGACAACCTCTGCCGCATGGACCCCGCGTGGCACCCCTGGCTCTAGACTGATGGATTACGCGCAACGATTTGTCGATGGGGAAGGCGGTCAACTCGACAGATAGCGCTACTTGAGTTTGTGTGTATAGTAAATTCTATCTTTAAAATTTTTGGAATTAAAGTGTACATCCATAGTCTTATATGTGTCGTAACACGATGTTTTTTAATTTATACATGTATGATAGGTATTTATGTTACATATATCGTATAGCATCTACCGCAAATTTTATGTACTAACCAGGGTTGACTGGTGGACAATGCCTTAAAGCCTTATTAAGTCTGCCCATTGTAGTTTAGTTTTTAGTTTTACAATAAAGAATATATAATTGTATTCCACCTGCTTTTTAAATTTAATGATTTTCTGGTAACTATTTATCTTCTATATCTTTAAATTGAAACTCATGACAATATTATTTTTTTATATATAATTTGCGACAGCCCTCGCTTCGCTTCGGTATTTATTTTACTTTATATCAATTTGAATTTTTCATTATTATTTCATTCATTTTTGCATCATGTCTGTCGTGTCAGTATAAGAACGGTCGAATTCATTTGTCGAGCTTTAGGTTTAATTTGGAAGTAACTCTTTTTGTCACCGTTTCTTTACACATTAAAAAGCAATCCGTGAGAGATAGACGTAATGCCGTCGCGGACTTTATTGTAAACCTTTAAAAGAGAAACAATTCCACCATACATTCATTAGTTACGTATTGAAGGGCGTTTCCAAAGAAAGCTTTCAAATGCATTGATTTTTTCCGACATCTTTAACAGGAATCCTCATTATTCGTTCAATTTACATAAGAAATGAATGAATTACATACATCCAAACCTTCCTCCTAAATCACTTCATCCATCAGTAAAAACCGTATCAAAATACGTTCGGTAATTTTTGAGATAGTGCGTACATACAGACAGACGCGGTCGAGGGACTTTAAAACATGTATATAGTTAGATATATGAAATATATAATTGCTAATATGCGATTTAGGTAAATTATATAAAAAATAACTAATCAACATAAGACAATGTCAGAGTGCAATTTCTAGTGGCGTCATCTAGTGGCAAAATTCAGCAGCCGCCTTCCCCATATATTTTTTATTTCTGAACTTGTACCTCCTTCCTACAGTAAGTCTGTCTTCAATTCTAAACCGTGTGATATAAACTGCTACGGCTGCAAACTAAGTCAGTTTGCTTTTAAATATGGGTAACTTAACCGCGGACTGATAAATTTCCCTTGTCCGAATTTGTCACATTTTCTGTTAACTTTGTTATTAAATGTGAAAAAAGACTATTTATAATTGTACTGTTATCTTTACCTTACTATGCTAAGTTTATATGTGTATCGTAGTTAGTTACTTATTCACTGAACACGGGAGCGATCTCTCACTATTTTAAATGTACATTTCATGTTTAAATCGCAAACGTTGTTTGTGAGATTTAATCGACTGCAATGAAATGTTTTACGAGTGGTATTAAAAATAAAAGTAGGTACTAATGACTTAATTTTAAAAGTTATTTACGAGAACAAAGTTTTTAAATAATTGTATGATGTTAGTTTTTTCAAGTTCCATATTTTGTTACGCTACCTGACGATTATGAAAGTGATTTTAAATGTTACTTTATAATAACTAAACTACCATAAAGTATATTGATGTACTGCTCTAGCTGTATTTATATATAATTTATGTGTGTAGTTGAAGTGTTTTATTATAATCTGCTTATTGTATAGTCTTGTGTAAAAAGGAAAGAAAGTTTATGTTGTTCTGTGATTGTACGTATACAAATGAAGATATTAAAAACTTGAAAAGTGTGTATTGTCTTTTTATTTTAATGTTTAACAATTGGGTACCTTAGGTTTTAGGTAAATCAGCGTAAAGTCGTTACGTCATATTTCGGCCATGACATACATCCATGATGCATAAATGCTATTTGTGCTAGTGCATACGAAAGAAATGTTCGAGCAGGAGAAAGTATTGAGTGTACAGGGGGCGCAGCGCCGCCGCCAATCTCATTCGATCGCAGGAGATAGTAAAACTGATTTCATCACCAACAATGGGAAAGAAAGTGCAATAATTATGGGATGAGGCAGAAAATGGTCACGTTGTCGATTGAGTCGTGGTGCCCGCGGTGTGCACTGTCGTATTGTATTGTTTAGTACCGCAATGTGCGGATAAGCCCAGTTCAATTTTATACTTTAATAATAATATTGATATAGTTGTTGTATATCTGAAATTTACATACATGGTATTATACATTATTGACCTGTTACGGCTTTTGTAATATTTTATTTCTATTTTTGGAGCTTTTGAGCATTTAATAATTAATTTTATTACAGATTATATAAATTTTTTAAATCTAATTTTGTAGAGCTCAGTGCAAACTGATCTTTATTGACAAGTTAAGCTTCCACCAGACTATATCCTAGTTATGGATGGATAAAATTAGTAAACTGAAATTTAATCCTTTATAAAATTATATATACTACTTGTTAATCTCTGGTTTGATGTATATTAGTGGAATCTGGTACGTATTGATGAGATGGTGTCGAGTGCCGAGTCGGATGATCGATTCGATTCATAGGTGGCGGTCGGTAGGTGCGGGCGCGTTGCTAGGGCCCCGCGCCACGTCGCCGCGCCCCGCTCGCCGCTCGCCGGCCGCACGGTTCGACTTCAGTCAGTCAGTACTCAGTCCGCTCCGCGGCGTCGTGTTAAGCGTTGGTTTGTTTAGTCCCGACGCTCTCGAAACGCAGGCCTCCGACCTCTGGAACCGACCGTTTATGACATTCGACAACCCCGCCCTGTGCATTTTTCCGAGTTGAATTTCGATAGTTGCAAGGAGTGCGTTGCCAGTGAACGATCCCACCGGAGTCGACGGCTCCTTCGCGTTTATTTATGTTGTCGTTTTGGTGTTGTGAGTACTTGTGTTGCACGGACGATAACCGGATTATCTTAGCGACCGACCCGTTGGATATTTATAACGATCGACGGCTTTTCCGCGAAGGTGAGTGAAATTCTCGATTCGGCGAACAGTCGCCCGTGTACGGGACGTCGTGTCGCCGCGACGTGGCGGCCGTCTCGTCGGCTCTCGATACGCTCTGGAACATTGAGAAAGATCCTCCTGGTGCCTCGGAATTTTCCCACATTCTTCTCCATCCCCAATGTATGCTCACCGCCTTCTTTTGATTACGTTACCTTCCGCCTACAGAGTTTTCCTAAAATATCCTCCTCTTTAGTTTATGACGTCATCTGTAAACAGGACGCGGATTCAGAAATAAGGGAAATTCACACAGTGTACCTAATGTGTAATAACAATTTGTGGATGTTTTATAGTAACTCGGTCCTATCCCACTATTCCATATGGTGGACGGAAACGAGTGGATAAGAAAACATGGAGGAGAGCGGGCGTCGGCGCGGGACGGTGCGCGGCCGGTCAAGCGACCGCATTCCATATGGAATGCCGGACTGTACGCAATGTCAGTGTGACTCCGAGTTTGCCGCCGCTCTTGCGCCGATTCATTGCACATTTGCTACATTGTATTCTTATTGGAAAATCGTGTCTTCCCTGGAGTGTTTGTATCGGCTTGATGCGGTGATTGACTCAATAGCGCAAGTCTTATAATACGTTGTACTACTCACACTCGGTCATCAATTTATATTTAATGGTCGTCAATTAAGCTCTTATTTAGGCACCTTCTTATTGCAGTAATATACAGAGTTTCAAACATGATAGCATTAAATCGGGGAGTACTACTTATACCACGAGAAAAATTGAAAGCCAATGTTCTACCAAGGCCGTAGCCAGGATTTATTTGGGGGGGGGGGGAGTTATTTTCTTTCCGAAGGAGGGGTTGAATACTGGAAATTCTATGCTTTAACCCATTATTGAAGAATTACAGTGCGTTATTTCTATTGATTGAGGGGAGAACGAGGGGTTGAACCCCTAAATCCCCTCCAACCCGGCTACGACCTTCATCTAATCAATTGTTATTATTGGTACCCATATGTTACATAATTTTTGTATTTGAGATTGAAGAAAAATGGATACTAATTAAATGAGCGATTCTAAATTAAAATTCTAGATACCAATTAAAATACTGAATGTGGCTTACAAAAATAACTTTGGATGACTAAACTAATTTTCTATTTCATTAACAAGTTTAACAGAAGGTTCTTGCTGTATTTGGTATTCCTAATATATCTCCAGAAATCTATTCTACAGACATGTTAAATGAGATGTTTCAAATACGTTTAATATTGAACAATGAACCAAGGTGAAAGAATATTAAATGATCCTCGAAACCATCATTTCGTCCCTTAAGTTTACAATATACAAATAAATTAAGACAACAATATCCGAAAGTAGAGAAAAAAGGCATCTCTTAGGTACCTGTAGAAAAAAGTAATAAAGAGACTTAATATGAACTACAGTAATTCCGTCACACATTTCGTTATGACATGCGAAAAGTGTATTTCTGAGGCAATTCATTCAATATCCCCACTTCGTATTAAATTCGCCGACATATTTTTGTAGCGGCCCGATTAAGTAGGCATTTATTAGATTACTTATAATTTTAATTACCAATTTATAATAATTATTTTCCACTTTTAGCAGACCATTTTAAATATTTTTGTCAAATCATTATTGTCATTAGTTTAGTTATTTTTTCAAACAAAATTTGACGTTGCTATATTTCATAATCAGGCATTAACATTTTATTTATTTGAACCATTGATTATGCCCCTAAATTTAATTACCAACGATTTAATAACTCACCATCTAAATAAAATTACTCATTTCGAAAGGAACATTAGACATTAACTTACTAAAGAAGTTTAAACCAAACACCATTTTGTAGGACTGTCGCTTTGCCAGTTCTGTTACGGCGTTGCTCTCTTGTCCTCACTGTTCAAATCGAAGATAATCTAACATTCCCAATGATGCATACATGAAAGTTTTACCTCCATTTTCCGAGTGAACATAACGTTGCATAAATTTGTTGATTTGTTACGTGACTGTATTTTCAATATTTTTAATTTCAATTTAGAAAACTTAATCGCACACAATTAGAATTATGACGATAGTCAAATTACACTGTCTTAGATAAGATAATTACAAATCTGATAAACAGATTTTTTCATACGAATATGGTGTAGATGCCAGGATAGGTTTACAGAATTATTAGGTGATTAAACCATAGTTACAAGATAGGACTACAGAAGGGAAAGTTTTTAAGACGATTCATTGGGCTTAGATATGGGTGATATCTAATAGCTGGGTTTCATTCATTTACTTTTTTGGCATTATTCATTTAAGAATTTTTAATATTCTTTCTAACAGCAATTTGTTGTTTTAAAAATTTACCTAGGGTCGGTATCATAAAATTAAAAAGTTTTTGAGATTTCCGCAGCTTTATTTTGAAAATAAATCATATTGCAAATTTTATTGTAATATTATTTTTAGTGTAATTCATGATCGCTCTGTATGACGCTTAATTCTACCGATTTTTCGCAAATGAAGTCAGTTTTATCTAGTCTTATGAAGAAGAGAGATATTGAATAATAGTAAAACTCTGCTTTGTGGCCATATATTAAACTCTAATTAACTCCTGTTGCCTAAACATCTTTTTTTAATAGGTACGTTAATAAACAACCAACAAATACCCTTAAAAAGACAATCTACTCAATGACCTGAAATAATTGATACGTCTGCTAAGAGCTGTGAGAAGTGAGCTAGGCTGCCTATTCCAGATGATGTAAAATCACGTCGAAGTTAACATCATTGAAATTACAAAATACTAAATTTCACATCATCAAGCCCTAGTTTCTTTAGTGGTAGCTAAGAACACACGGTCAAGTCACCTTTCGAACAAAAAAAAATAAATAAAAATGTTCATGCTTAGTTAGGGGTGACACATACATATAAACAAAAATGTGCCCGTTAAATTGTTAGCATTCCACTTTTGCATTATACTTCTAAAGTATGATGTTTGGCATTAATGACAATACTTTACTATGTATAAAGTCTCTCTCGTATAAAGTCTACTCGTATAAAGTCTATATTTTCTGTTCCGTCGTGTACGGCCGCCATCCACCCACTTTATTGGGCGTAAATTAAACAGCCTAAGTAGAATCTAACTTTAAATTCCACGTTCTAAGGGTGATGTGGCCGTTTTCATTGATAGTAGAGGCATATTTTTCTGAAGTCTTAATACCTACCTTATACATTTCTGTGTTTTAAACTCATCTGTTTAGGGTGCACGCCTATAATACAGGATAATAAAGGAAAATAAGTAAAATAATTTTAACTTTAGTAAATGCGAATTTGACTTAAGGAGAACAATAAAACTAAATAGGTACTATTTTCATAAACTGCAAGGGCAACATTGTCGCTGCAATCTGCTGTTTATTATAATTTGTTATCAGGTCACATGCATTGACACGTAATTGTATTTATTATTTTTCCACTGACCGGACTGTGCAGACTTGAAAATAGCTTGAATTTAAAAACATTCACGTCATCATTAATATCACGTTACCAAGTGTGACTGCGTTGGCCAAATACTACAAACTTTTAATAAGTTATCATAGTGTCCGGGTCTCGGGTCAAATTTACACAATCTCGGCGACCTTTAATCTCGTTTCAGATAGCTGAAACACGTTCCTTTGTTAATTCTCCGAACTAGATATCGTTACATCTCATTGTTTTATTTACACTTATAGCTTAATCATTTTGTTTTTATAACATCATGCAGCTACTTGTGTTTAGAACTAGTGTCAGATTGTAACTGTGTTCACGTGATGAGTGTTATGACAACTTGACAAGTAAATAGAGATGGATCTTTGCTGTAATTGTTACGAGAAACTGATATTGGACATTATAATATTTTTACCATTTAAGCAAAATAGTAGCTGACAAATCAAGGTACAATTTAATTGTAATAACAGAAATTTCGAGTTGGAAATCGGTTTGACTCAAGAACTTTTAATGGGTAATCTTAACTTAACTTAATCTTAACTTTAATGGGTATCCCGATAAAACTATAATAACAAAAATTGTATATTGAATAAAATAAACACTGAACGTACATTTCAATATTATTCCCTAAATTAAAAGGATAAAGTAGCAACGTTCTCGCTCATAAATCATGAACTAACACTGCTAAATATCTTGTCGACATGATCAAATAAAAGGAGAAAGAAAGTGGATCAAATACTGTAATAGATCAAAATCGAAATGGGTTTATAGTAAACGTATTTTTTTGCCAAAGCCCTAACGCTTAAGTTGAGCGTTCGTTACTGCGTGTCCACAGATTATCTGTTCACAGATCTTGAAACCCGTTTATATTTTATGTAAATAATTGATAAGCCTCGTGCATATTTGATGTGATTGAATCGGAATTGCCCAAATTATCATTCTTCAGTTTAATTAGCTACGCTTTCGACGAGTATGATTCCAGATGTAAACGTATAGGATATGGGATTCGCTTTACGGGTAATTGATAAGTCTAAAGGTTTTCGTATGCAGAAAAGCAGAATGCAGAAGATTACTGTGATGATAATTGCACAAAATAATAATATTGCCCATGTTGGCCGAGCTACAGCCGAGAGAGTGAAAATGCTGTTCCTAAGCTCCGGTAAATGTTCTAGCAAAGTACTATGAAAGAAATGAAGAAAGCCAAATTTTTTTATGAAATTAATTATCAGAGAGTTTGAGGTATTAACTGACAGTAACTAGAAGATGGAATAGAATATAGCAAGTGAAGACACGACGGGAATCTGTTGCACTGATGAAATCATGAATTCTAATCGCATTCCGCGGTGAGCCCGTCTCTAAAACGCGACTATCGCGGCGTACATGCAGTATTGCATAAGTCTGTGTTCGATTTTAAGTAGGTTGAACTTAACTACCGCTTGCTACTGCTTCTGGTCATGAAATTGATACTACAATATTACTGGTTGATTGGTTCATCGCCGCTGACCGCACTGCATGGGCAATATGGGTGACCCTTTCAAACAAAGGAGCGTTTAACACGGTTTTAGACGGTTTAATGTTTAAAAAAGACGAAATTAAGATCAACAGGATAAATCTAGCTAGAGCTGATGGTTAGCAGACGAACTGTAGAAGCGTAGCTCG
>DWJN01001027.1:0-19876 GCA_018248895.1 Carystus phorcus
CGTAGTTTTAAAGATTTAAACATACATAGGGATATAGGGACAGAGAAAGCGACTTTGTTTTATACTATGTAGTGATGGATGTAAGTTTGTTCGTTACACTTTCAAGCCATAACTACTCTACCGATTATAATAAAACTTTCTACACATATTCTTAAAGGATATACACATATTCTCAAAGGACATAAAATACTTTTTATAATAAAAATGTAATGATTTTTGATATTTGTTTAAGGGTTAAAACGCGAGCGATGTCGCGGGTAAAAGCTAGTACATATTATAATAATTTATCATGTTACTAATATAACATACCAGTGTCCTGCCATGGCTTCGCTTCGATGTGTATTTTACTTTGTGCACATAAATATCAAATTTATCAAAAAAAGAGCATTCAATCTATGAAAAATAAACATAACTGTATAGTTGGCAGTTTGGCTATTACAATGGTAAGCGGAAATTCTAAATTCAAAATTTGAATAATTTTTTTTTTATCCTATAAATGAAATAAATCACAGTTTTCAGACCAATATGTGTTTAGGCTTGGAGTACATTTCTCGTTTAAAAGCTGAAAATTGGCGCGTATCTTTACAAATGAATAATTCACTGTTGACTTGAAGACATCTACAGTATAATCGAACGGGCAATTTACATATTTCAGTCATTCGCAGTACGCATAATAAACGACGAAGCAAAGCGCGTAGGTCGTACCGGAGGGATATTTACTAGGCAAGCATAAATATCCTCCATCGCTTCCACAAATCCTTATAGCGAGTGATCTTGGCAGAAAAAGCCACAAAATATTATTCCCAAGGGTCTCCCTACATTGCTGAGGATTTCCTTCGTCTGAGATGAACCTGGGCGTAGAATCAACTAATGTTCATCAAACAAATATACTAATGAGAACCAGAAAGTTAAACAATCCTCGTAATATAAGAGGAAGTGGCTCCAAGATGAAGCTTGCAATTTTGTTCTAAACACAACAACAAACATTGCAAGTTAAATAAAACATTGTTAAAACAGAACATTTGCTCGTAAAGGGGGCACAAAGCAACCATTCCATGTGATTACATCGAGAAAACATTTTGATGAGCGTTTGGAGAACTGAGGAAAAATATAAATATATATTTTTATTATATGCTAGCTGACCCGGCAAACGTTGTTTTGTCATATTATTTCAAGTGTAGAAAAAAATTACAATTAAGAAATAGGGGTTCGTGACAGAAAGGTGAAAATGTTGTATTGTTTGTATTTTTAACACCACGTTATAAAAAAATAAAAATAAAAGAATTTGTCCGTAAAATAAAAAAAATGTTAGGGGTAGACATCTTAGGGGTATGAAAAATAGATGAATGAATGAATGATAATGATGCCTACTGAATATGCTAATAAAATTTCATAAAAAATGATCACGGAGTTTCAGAGGAGTATAGTATAACTAACATTGTGACAGGAGAGTTTTATATATAAGATTATCTTGATATAAATAATTCTTCAGTTCGTCGATATGTCACTGAATTAGACAAGATTTAATATCATACAAATTGTACAATGTCGTTTTAAGTTGATAGAAAGTTGATAAAAAGTCTTTTTTAGTATTTTTAGGGCATTTAAATAAAAGGTTATTTTAAAAAAGCTTTTTACTTTTAATTTATTTACATGTTTTTTTTGTTATCAACCGGCAAGCTGATCTGATGATGAGTGTAGTATCTGATGCTAAGTGGTCATCACCATCCATAATATCTAGATAGCAGCAGAAAGCTCTCAAGCCTTTAGCCAAATCACATAGAATTGATTAGCGGATGACTCGAGCACAAGTGTGTCGGCAAGGATTCAGGTTTAGATGAAAATATAAATGACTTAATAATAATATTTATAGTACCTAACCAGTTAACGGGCTGACGAGTCCCATGGTGATAAGTGGTCTATGACCCCCGTGGACAACAGCAACACCAGAATTATCACAGTTGCGTTGCCGGTGAAGAAGTGAGAAGAAAGAATGCTTTCACTCCCAGTCGGAACACGACATGTTATTTGATCTCAAGCAAGAGGGTGGTAGCTAGCCAGTCCAGCTTCAATAATAATCTTTGTATTATAATACGCGAAGTACTAGGACTGGTTTCTAACACCTGTAACGACACCTGCCTGAATGATATTGGGGTTAGTATTCTAGGCCGCCCCAATTCATGTTAAGGTTGGTATGTTTCATTATGAATATAATAACAAAACCAGGACGAGGCTGTAGCGTCAGGCCGGATGGTAGAGGTTATTGACCCGCCTAGTTCCATACTACCTTTTCTAATGATCCATCGTATAATATTTTTAGATCGTCTGCTCGTTTGATAGTTGGCGTTAATCCATTAATGGCCCACTACTGTGCACAGGTCTCTTTATAACTGAGGAGGTCTAGAGCATACTCACCACGCTGCTCCATTGCGGATTGGTTGGGGGTTAGTGGACAACCCAAGTGTCATAAGGTTTTTTATGCCCCCCGAATGCCTTCAATTTGGCTTAACGATTGCTATATGCGGTAACAACCGGGACCGATGGCTTAACGTGCCCTTCGAAGCACGAAAACGCTCAAGAAGTTTTTGCCACTAACGGTCATCCTTCCAGGTACCGCATCCGCAGTTGCTTAACTCTGTCGATCGCTCAGGATCGACGCGAGCCGCCGGACTATTAGCGCTAGTATGATAGTTATTTACATTAAAAAGAGTGGTCTAATACCTTAAATTATAAAACCGTTAATTTTGTATGATTTAAGTTAATTAACGCTTGACTACAAAGGTACTACTACTATCTAAGAAGTAGCCACAACATTGCTGCAACAGTTCTATTCACGTGTCCAATTCCTATTCAACTTACACCCACGTGACGCGTCGTATACGTGAGTGGAGAGTTTGAACTGTCGACATGTAACTCGTGTTTACACGCTCGGGAAACTTTTAGCGATATAACTAGTTTCGCCAGTTCGCTAACGAGTTTCTTATACCAGTAAAAAGGACTTATCTTTAAACTTTGCGTCTTGGTAAACATGATCGGCGTTCTCCGTACTTGAGTTGAAGTGGGTACTATGATATGTTATGTATTGGTGTGGGCCATTATACCACGTGATAGCAAACGGCTTGACGCGTTCTTGGGCGGTCATACATTCTGCAACCTGTTCTCTGATTCTTCATTGCCGTGTCATGTCGTGCTTTGCCATTCCGCGTCGTACTGCGCCATGTCGTGCCGTACCGTGTTGCGCCGTGTCGCGTCTATTATATAATAATTTATGTTTTGTATTTTATGATAAATTATGTTTTTTTATGTCTTTTAATGTTATTAGTTTTTTATGTAATTTATGTACTTTCAAATATTATAATAGAGTTATCACTATTATTATAGAGGTATGTCTAAAACTGGTTTCTTTTAAGTACAATAACTGTCAGTACTTTAGCATACTAGTATAATTGTTATTGAACAGAATCCAATATGAAATTACAACTTAATTTACAATTTACAGTTTAATTCACATTGAGCATGCTGCTAAGATTTCATAAGAATCTGTTTAATCGTTTAGGAAGAGCACAGTGACATACACACGAATAAACAAATATACTGTTATATATAAAGCTGGGTATAACGGACCATCCATCTTTCACTTACACCTATCTTCTTTCAAGCTTGTTGGAGACTACAGAGCTCTAAAATTTATTTGCCAAATATAGTAATGTTAAAAATAAGCCCGTAAAATTCTTCGTAATAACTGAATAAAATTCAGGTGTAAGTTTCCATACAAATCCACTTAGCGAGTTGAATAAAACCCTGCGATAAAAATACATTTAAAAGCGACATCCGCACATAACTGGTTATGTTAGTAGCAGGGAAATGACTCTCAATATATAAAATGCGAAAAGTGCGCCTATTCCCAGTGGCGTGTTGACCTGGTTACTGACTGTTACCCCTCCCCCTTCCCCTTCCCCCTTCCCACCGTCTCCATCCCACATAATGAGCTCACGACATGTTTATTTTTTCGCGAAATTGAAAGACTGCTCATATCCGCTCCTAAGATCCACGCCTCTACGCCAACGGTTTGCCTTAGACTTTTAAAATATTCACACATAGCAGACCTTTAAACGTGTTGGTAGTAACTCTGTATATAGGCGAGACATCTCGGGTTCAGTTCCCGGTGATAAAAAACATTTGTGTGATAAATATTTATTCGTGGCTTTCAATGATTGCAACAGGCATATCGACTATTTTTAGGAAGGTGTTTTGAATGGTGCATATGAACCTAATAAAACTTGATTATGTACAATTAATAAAGCGAATTAATGATTAGAGAAAAACGTAATATTAATTCATTTCTATATACAAAACAGAACGATCGCGAAGCAAAAATTTTTTGTAAGGGACGAACGTATTCCACTTTGTTCAGATTTGCATGCAAAATTAATCGCTTAATCACAGATTCAAACCCAAAGGAAATTCTATCTACCCACACACATCACAGAAGCATGTTAATACGGTGGCATTAACCCTCGAGGATGTATTGTAGAATCTAGTGAGATCCGGTTTACGGGTATGCTTGGCTGGTTTTAATATTCGTAATACCTAGCCCCTTGGCTAAGCTCGGCTCGGCTTTACTTAATCCTTTTAAATAGTTCGAATAAGTCGTTCTGCGTCCATCTTAGACTTCATCGCTGTTTAATATCAAGTGGGGTTGACGTCAAACCTTAACGACTTGCGTGACGCAGTGGTCACCCCGCTAGATCACCGTTCAAAGGGTCCTAAGTTCGATTTACAGTGCAATAAATAAATCCCCGTGCAATTTTAATGTTTTTTAGATCCACCGGTTTAGGCAGTGCGTGATCTGTCAGCTACCCTTACCGTTATATTAAATAAACAACGTCGAAAGGCTAATGAACGCTTAATATCACGTCACTATTATAAAGATAACAAAGTTTCGTGTTTTTGTCTGTTCGTGTCTTGTGTGTCGTGCGTCTAATAGTTTTGACTATCAGTAAGTCAGTCTCTTTTAGTGTTTTATTATACTCGTAAGTTTTACTACAGCCATAATATTTGATACTTCGCTATATATTGTAAACAGCGAGCAGATAACATCTGAACAATTGTAATTGAAGTAGTGTAAGCTCTAGCACTATACTTGCATGGACATCTACAGTAATTACGAAGTCGATAGTAGTGCGAAGTCGTGTTGAGAGGTGTTTTGAACAATCGTGCTTATGCCTTGGGCGATTACTGATAATTGTCACTTTATTGTGCGATTTTAAGGACTTTGTACGGTAGACCCTTGAACATTTAATTCCTCTAGCAATTGAGACAGTAGTGAAGCGACGATTTGTTTACTTATGTTTATTAAACTACGAGTTCGGCTAAAACTGCCGATTAGTGTAAGGCAGTGTATTACCAAGTTCAGCTCAGAAAGAACAAATTACCTGGAAACTGTTGTTCGCGTTGCCGCTGCTGCACTCCGCGAAAGTGGCGTCCTCTAGCTCCAACTCGTCCCAAAGCTGGCTCTGCAACAAACAGACAACTTTTATTAAAGTGTGTTCGGAATAACTAATACACATTCGTGTGTTCGGAATAACTAATACACATTCCTTTGTCTTTTAAAAAAAAAAATTCCCGCGCTTTTTGGCTTGAATTGCGCGCCGCGAAAAAAGTGGTTGATTGACTAAAAACATAAACGGAGGTTCGTGCGAAGCGGTGAAAGAAATTGTAAATTCCCGCGTATCGGTCGCATACCTATATATTGTTTTATGATTAAAAGTTATTAAATTATTCGCGATTCGTTCGAAGTGTCGAATATATGGTTGTCGGCTGCAGCGGTAACTGGGTGCTGCCTTCCTTTCGCTGTGCATGAACCTGGAGGTCACGCGACGGAACACTTAAGTATCCCTTTAATCCCAATTGATATTCCCATTTGATAATTGGTGTAGTAAATAAATAATTATCCTCCCTGGGGATCCCCAATCCCTTTAGGCTGACTGTGACTTCTCAGTATATATGTATGGAAGCTGGAGCACTAGGTAAGTCGCTAGCCAATAGCCCAATTGTGTGAATAGCCGTGATATGTATATCGAACTATTAAGTGCCTGTTTTTGAGTAGTGTCGTGGGACCGACCGATCCTCTTTGTACGATATAAAGTGCTTTCGGTTACAAAAGTACGAGTCAATTGATTTCAACCCGTAAGTTACACAAAGTACAAGTTTCGCCTTATCATTGAGAAGTAGAGCATATTCCATTACATTGGTTCAGTGTGCATTAGTGGGGGGGTTAGAGGCTAACTCAATTGGTGGTGATTTTATTGCCGCCGAAATGCCTCCGACATGACTTATCGACAGCTATCTACGATAACAAATTTGGACGGTTTAAAATGTCCGCCGAAGCACGGAATCGTCAGTAACGGTAGTCACTCGCCTTAACTTGGCCAGGCACTTAAAATCTACTCAAAAGTCAATTACATATCAATTTGACTTCACAAAGTACTTAGTAATAGATTACGAAAATAAAGAAAAAGCTATATCAAATTCAATTTAAATTGATAACACATAAATTTCATATTCGCGAGTATAAACGAAAAAGTTATGATTGAATGAATTGATTTCCATGAATACGATGTTTCTCCACGCACATCGCTCACTCACCTGAAATAATATATTACATTTTACTAGCACATAACGCTGATGTCAGCCGACGGTTATGTCCTTTATAGGTCTCGTTCGTTAGGATTGAATAATACTTGTTCACTCGAGCACAGGACCGAGCCCCGCCATCGAAAGTCTTAATATGTATAAAGTACGTGTCACGGTGTTTGTCCGCTATGGATTTAATATACATATATAAAGTAATATATAAACTATTTAACCAATTTAAATCAAATTTAGTACACCGTGATGAGTTTGATCCAACTGAAAAGATAGGATAGACTACATCTCAATTTATAGTCGCAAAATTATTTTATTGCAAATGATTTGTTTAGTATAAGATTCTGACAGATAGCGGTGTAAGATAATTAATTGACAAAATTGAATTATTGCAAATTATTTTAGTTCCATAAGATTTTAACAGATGGCGGAGTAAGTCTGCTAAATTAAGTATGTAAACCTTAGTCACAGCAACGCTGGCCGGGTCTGTTACCGTTAACTCATCAACCATGCGATAGAATTTTGGGACCAAAAACTCTCGTCAGAAATTCTGAACAATGTTGCGAAAGACATCAATGCATAGGGTATTTTAGAGTCCATAAACGACATACAAACGAACATACATTTTTATATATTAAGAAGAAGATTATATGCCCCGTAAGTACCGCTATATCTAACTTACGCCATTGATCAATGTTAGTTTCGTCTCGGCAATAAACTTGACATAATGATAATAATTTATTATGGTAAAGGCTGTGTATATTTCTTGATGTCTAGTTAATTTACCTAGTTTTTGCTAACCAACAATGATGGAGGGTAAAATAGGCTTGGAAGGGCTACCTGAGGTCTAAATAAATACTTTTAATACATGAGTAACTTCTCTTCAACAAAACATTTCAAAAATGGAGAAGTCATTAACTTCATATTATTATTATTGGTGAAAATGATCCGACTGATATTGTTATTGCTTTTTTATGTTAGTCACTTAGTGTTTTCATTAAATCTCGGTTTTGGTCATTGGTTTTGGTCATCCTCGAAATAGGTTTAATTGGATTCCACGCATTCTGTTCGTTAGTCTCTTAGCAGTCTTAGTTGTTTCATTTAGTATCTACTTCATAAACTTTTAAAACATTTAACATGTTTCTGTGGAGAAAATTAAAGAAGCTAATATTTTTGCTATTTTTCGCAAACTAAGTTCTTTGAAGGAACTCGTCAAACCAGGAACCAATCAAACCGACAAAATTGCTGCCATTCTTTAAAACTATAGATATTTAGCATATTTTAGCAATATGCTTTATTAATTAACAACCATAACAGCTAAGCCTCGATTTTCGAGCTCGTTTTTCTTTTAATTACACTAATTAAATCTTATTAACTTTGGCGGCCTCTCTTCATTAAGTAATCAACGATTCTATATCAAAAGTAGCTTTTGGGCTATCGCAAATTAAATTATATTCAACGTTGATGACTCGTGACCTTATTAAGAAGATGAAAATCGTAATGAAATTAAAACCGTCAAAATAATCATTGGAAGTACAAAGCTGTAGTTTACCGCCCTAGTGGTATCGACGAAAATAGATTAATTACCTCTAAATATATAAACACGGAGCTTTTACGAGTGTCGTAAAAGATCCGAAAGAGTAAAACACCGATTTGCACCGACCACAAATAGCTTTGGTTGATGGTAATGCGTGATGTTCTCTACATATCAACGTGTATACGGGATTTATCCTCATAATCTGTTCCTTTTGCCTCTTGTATATACCTATGGGAAGTAAATACGTAATATCGGGAGTGAATTCTAAGTATTTGCGCACGTTACGTGGAGAATAAGGCGTTTAATACCATCTTCAAGTCCAAGTTAGCAGCACCTGGTACACTCTGCTGGTTAACGAACGAGGCCCTGACGCCCGGTCTTTCTTTAGATGTCTCCAGGTTTCGGATACTGCCTAGTCTAATCCCAAATTTATCCCTCTCCATGCCGTGGTAAGACCACGGTCTGACTGGCCAGCTCCCACCCTCCAGAGTAAATCAGTCGTGAAATGACTACGTGTTTTGCCTGCCACCTGCAGTGACAGTTCTGTTTTTCCACCTATCTTCTATTCGACGCGTTGGTGACATCCTTGGTGTCGCTAATGTCTATGGGCGACGGTGAACAATTGCCATCAGGTTACCCGTCACTCATTTGCCTGTTTATGACACGAAAAAAGGTCCAGAGAGATGTAGAAAAGAGATAAAATTATATACAATATGTTGTATGTTTTGTGTTTTCATATATGCCCAATGATATACGTTTTGATACGAATAAATGGGGAAATTTACGAGGAAAGATCAAATATAGAATGTAGGAGAAATAATGAACTATGAAGTTAACGCTGGATAAAATCGAATAACAATAAATTTGAGCGCAATACATAAGAATCATACTTTCCGAAGTGTTACGTTTTGTTTAGTGCAAAAAGATCTGCTGTGATTTTGAATTTTAGTTTAGTTGTGTCTGTATTTTTACCACGGTCACAGCCTCTCACTTACACACTACTTTCTCGAGATATAATTTCTTATTTTGATGTCCTTTTACGGAACCATAAGGGATAAAGCCATATAAAGTGAACATTTTATAATAACGTGGGATGAAAGTCAGACTATAAAAGAAAGAACTGAAATACATATCCCGACATATGATAAAATTGCAACACTTATGATAACAAAAGGTGGGAAGCTGTAAAAATACCGTACTCATCATATAATATAATAGTTAAGTCTGTAAGAAAATGTTGTTATTTAGTTTTGTAATCAGTACTCACAATTTTGGTATTTGAAGCTGATATTTCGACTTACCCGTTGTCCTAGGTGAATGACAAACGCGACAATGCGACGCGACGCGATTCCACCCGACGCGAAAATATCAAATAGTCGTGACATGCATTCGTGTCCTGCGTTGTCGCCTTAATCAGTGTCGTTGCTATTATGGTCGCATTACATCGCGTCGCCTCATGTCGCTTACCTAGGACAACGCCCTAATTACATGGATCAATAGAAATGTTTGAGAGTGGGTATAAAATATATAAATCTATTCCCTGTGTGGTGGCATTAACGATACACATTAAAACTACGCCCCAAAAATATAAGTTTATAAGATTGTCATGGTATTGCACCCGGGCTGTTAGTAGTCTTTTTATAGTTAAAATGTTCAGTACTCCGTGATGATAAAAATTTAAAATCGGATAGCGATTATGTTCAATTTCATTTTACTTCAGAACTAATAGCTTTATAAAGGACAGGCATTGGGCATTATTTTTCTCATTACTTCGCTCACTTATAAATGTAACTCATTAATTTTAATTTACTTGTAGACTAAATAATGTCTAACATTCTACCGGCCGTACTGTTACTAGGCTACATAAATGTCACAATTTCATGTTTATTGATGAAAGTGAAAGGTCGATTCGAGTGTAATAGTAACGTGTGCATTTATTGCTTTTTCATAGAACTTGTTGGTGCATTATACGAATAGGCTTGATTGGTTGGCAAGTATCGGTTTATTACTTCTGAGAGTTGAAGGCACGTCTCTGTTGGAACCTATTTGTTTTACTATTGGCGGTGAAACAAAATCGTGACCTAATACTATTGTGTAGAAATTTTCAGCCGTATTAGGACAGATAAGAATGATCATGGTTAGTTGACATAAGCATGTTAGTAAGTGAGTAAGTTACTCTTACATGCCTAATATACATCGTAATAGCTTTTATATGATTTTAACCTTTTTTCATCGTGAAATGTTGAGCACATTTTAATTGTAACCGGTCCTTACGATTATCGTCAGTGATAATGCTATCATTTTCGTTTAAATTTTAATGCCAAGGATTTTGTTCCTGGCATAGGATAGTTGTTAGTGCAGTTTTCTATTTTAGTACTTTGATATCAAATTATAATGTAATTTTCAGCATATTAATAATAGTCATTTCAAAAGCTTAAATCACTAAAAGAGTTGATAAAATTTATGAAATAGTAATTAAGTGACTTAAAATTTTCTTTATCTATTTATTTGATTTCGTTTCTTGTGCACTAGAGTTTTATCTATTTCATTTAGAATTTCAACTAATTATACTCTTACCACCTTTGTGGCGCAATGTCACCGTGCCGAATCGCCGTGGAAGGGACCTGGGTTCGATTCTCAGCGAGGTATAAATTTGAATGATGGGTATAAATCTGTTCTCTCGAGGCCTATGTGTTATATATTTCTTTATTGTCCATACAGAGAATCTTAGTATGGGACTATAAGTGTGTAGTTATATATGTATATAATATTTTATATCTTTCCTGTACAGCTATAAAATTCGGTAAACACTTTCAATATAAAAAGACGATAAGAGTATGCAAATGTATGTATATGCAAAATAACGTCTGAATCCACTAGTACTGATACATATATAACATTTTGATTATTAT
The DNA here is from genome assembly GCA_018248895.1 of Carystus phorcus. Lineage (NCBI taxonomy): Eukaryota > Metazoa > Arthropoda > Insecta > Lepidoptera > Hesperiidae > Carystus > Carystus phorcus. The sequence continues at coordinate 11,098 of DWJN01001027.1, forward strand.
TTCGAAGCCCTAATAGATAAAATCTGCAATTCATATGTGAATTTCAGTTCCAACAATATTATGTACATACGTGTTGAGTTTGGCCTTTTATTGAGTCTGTTAAAAATACGTACTCGTAGCTTGGCGCTTGTGTCGAGTGTATTCTATCCGCGGATAGGTCTTTAATACTGCAGCAATTACTGTGCCAGCTGACCGGGAAAAAACTATGTCAATTCAACGAAATAAAATCAATCAGTTGATTGAATTTTTTGCCTTTGTTATTTGTTACTATTCGCGACCGGGTGCTTTTAATCCTATGTGCCGTGTAGGTAGTATTTATTGTTCCGTATTTATTGTTCCGTTTTATTGATATAAATGTAAAATCATATGGATCCTCGCTCATTGAAAGGTCTCGTATTCAGAACGTTTAATTGGAATTCTATTTTCGTTATAAAAAATAAACTTATCTTGAGAAAATTAACATTGCGCTTACAATTCAAAAATTTCAATACATCTTATTGAAGACGTTATAACATAATATAATTTTTAAGCTACCACATATTTCTTTGCTAGAAATTGAATGAAATTCATTTGAGGTTTTCATAATTTTCTTGACTCCAACTAAGCTTCAATAAGTCCCTAAGGTGATTGGCGTTGGAAGAAGTAGCACTTGTATATAAGTATTACTTATTCCTATATGCCAAATTCAAGTTCAAGGTATTTAAATGTATGGTGATATAACAGTTAATATAACGATTCATTGAAAGAGGTCTCTAAGCGAGCCTCTGGTTGTAAATGGCGCGTATTATTTTCTATAATATAAAGATTGATTGATAACTGCAGCTGAGCCCCATTACAACACTTTTTACATTAATAACTATGTTTAAAAAGTTGGAGCTTTATTTGTTTAAACTTTGTTAAAGTTAAGTACATTATTCGTCATTCTTAAGACCAATTTTCCAATATAGCTGTGATAGAAAAACACGAGGAAATGAAGGCTCCGATTTTATCCTTTGATGTAGGGACATTACATAAGATAAGATAAGACATTATATATGTATTGTAAATACAATAAAGTTGTGCGGATAATGTGCTCAGCGTAATAAATGAAAGCGAACTAAATGGAAATAAGATAAATTAAATGTTTTAGTCTCGTTATCATCCTTGTAGTGTCCTGTGTCGAATGGTATTCGCAAGAGGAACACTTAGGGCTGCACTTCGCTATCACTGACTCCCCACTACACCAACACGAGCGCACGCACACGTCTAACCTGTACCGAGTCCTCTACTCGACTGACGGTCGACAGTTACCCACTCTGTCCGTGTAGGTATGACAATGTTAAGTATCTACTACATAGATAGAAACACTACAATCCTGTAAAAAGAAAGCCGTACTTACAATCTATGCAAGTCAAAATATCCCCTACAAATACATAATTGTGAGTACTCGTTAGACACTGACTGGGAACATACATAGGCCCTGTGGTAATAGTAGAAATGTTCTATGAAGTACTTTTTAGATTACGTGACATAATTATATATTTCAAATGTGACTTGTTTTATTTTTTACTTCTGAGTTTGTGTATGAAAAATAGAACGTCTATAGAACTTGTCATACAGAATAATATACGGTGACAAGTAAACCAACGCTTGCAATGGACGCTGCGAACGTGCCAAGTGGATGTTGGCAGCCCTACTTTCAATTTAATAAAGGTAAACATATCATACGAATGCATTAGTGAATTACATACTTGGTATAGGAAGATGGTTCTAGTTTGGGTAAATCAGAGCGGCTAAAACCTCTCCACTAAGCATGGTGGTGTACGCTCTAAATTGCCTCAGTGATGAGGAGAGACCCGTGCTCAGTAGTAAGTTATTAATAGGTTAAAGGTATTCAATATTCAATAACACAAACAAGTATTTTGGATAAGACAACAAATTTGTTTTTGTTTTTGTTAAGTTACATAAGTTAAAACTATGACTGTTCGCTTGGCGAAATTCCGCGGCAACATATTTGGGGCAAAACTAAATTTAAACCCGTGCGTAGTTAATAAATAGTATAAACGTACGTAGGTAGGTACTGTAATCCATTTTAAAACCTATCTATCTTTTACAGTCTATTACAAATCTATTCACGCGATGAATCAAATGAAACAAAGTATTAATCCTATTTTGCTGATTAATCGCATCTGTCCGATGTCACAACGGATTGGATTGTTTTTGTTGTATGCAGTATTGTTTTGCTCGAATATGCATGTTTGAATTTTCGTGATTAGAATAATTATTACAACAGATCCACTGTTGTATAATCTTTTTGTAAAAACAAAAAGCATAAACAAAAATATATTAATACTAGCTTTTTGTTTTTGTTTGTCAGCAGTTTGTCAGTTTTATAAAATGAATTTTATAAATGTTGTTTCAAATCGAGTTTGTTGTCTTTACCGTTGAGGATTTTTTGTGAGAAGATTACATTGGTTGAAAGATGATCAGATGAGTAATTATATGTAACTATTATTATTTAATGTGTATACTAACTCAGTATGCCCATGGGATGAACAACGTATCCGTCCGCCACTATCCCATGAGAACCGTATTTTTTTCCAGTATAAAAGTAGTCTTTGTACTATAGAGTGCTTTTAATTTTATCCTGAATCTGTCATTCGTTCTGTTGGGATTTAGCAACTAGCATCAGTCGAAAGTTTATAATATTATTATTTCATTTTATATATAGTCACACAAAATTGTATACAACATATTTATGGAGGTCAGGTATTATAGCAATTTGGAACAGAGGTTGACGTTTTATTTTCATGAACACAATATATAACTTCTTTCTCTGTCGATAATATTTAGATTAAGATTAACGGTTTTTATGTTGTTATAGAAGAAACGATTACAAGTCAAAGGATGCTAAGGGACTAACGGAAAAATATCTCACATTGCCATAACATGTTGCAGTTGAAAATTCTTAATAGGAACTAGATCCTTTAAATTCTAAAGCTTTAATTCAACGAAGTATAGAAAGTTCGGTTGCATCTAACCAATACAAAATACATATAGGTTTACACCATCTGTGTGCAATTAGTAACTTATTAATTATTCCGTTTCAGAAACGAAGCTATCCAAAAATAAATTTATGTTTGCAAGCCAGACGTGCGGTAGTTATAAGGACTTCTGTGATAATTTGGTTAAAATAGGTCAAACAAAAAGTAGATAGGTGCAAAAACTCGTCTGTACACTGATAAATATGGAGGTGATTCCGCGGTGGTTATACAGTAAACTTTTATTGGATGGTATGTTATTCGACCACAGAGGGACATTCTCAAATCGGAAAAGTTTCGACATCATGTTAGCTAACTCAACTATTTGATTCAAAGGAGATGTGAAGAACGATTGGTTAATATGGTGGAACATTTTTGTACATCAAATATTTGGGTAAAAGTCATAGAAAATCATTATGTACTTTGTACGTATATGTTGTTAAAAGTATAATCGTAAAGTAATTACGGAATACGGAAAAATATAATCGGTGCCAGCCAACAAACATATATTTTTTTTATAATCATGGCAACCAGTCGTAATCAAATTTTATTCGTATGTATAAATGAATTTCCTATGTTATAACTTGTGCACCCTTTGTATATTCTTTATTTTTTTTATACTCTTCTCTGCCCAAAGGTCGTCTGGAAGAGATCGGTGTCTAGCAATAAGACCGCCTTTTTTACTGAGCCTAACTTAAGTTCATGTCACTGTTTCTCTGTGTGTACAATAAAGAGTATTCTATCTATCTATTACCTCTGACGAATTGAAACATTACGAGTATTTAAAAAACATATTTAAAGATTAAAAATTTTACTTTAATTTTCTCTTTTGTTTCCCATCTACTATGTCCCATCACAAACTTGTCAATGTATACAAAATTGCTCCTGGCTGTATGTTTACATAACCATAGATATACTATATATACCTGTCATATATGTGTATATATAGTAGATAGGTTATATGTCATTCCTAACGTAGTTTACGTTCGTGGAATCGCTTAACTATACATTTACACAGTTACCAGGGCAACATAAACGTATCGAGGTGACGTGTATAGAGATACCATCGTGATTCAAATCGCTGCAGGCGTCTGTACGCAAACCGCACGCTCCAATCCCCCTCATACAATGGGCGACTCTGGATACGCAGTGTTCGGAACTAATTAACTGAATTCTGATCAGTCTGTTCATGTAATTCTGCTAAGCCGACATGTCGAATTGAACTGTATTTTTGCTAATTGATAGTGAAGTTATAAATATTATTATTAACTCATTTGTATTAGTACTGATATTATTATATTTCACCTATTCATATACATATGTATAATATGTAACCTCTTAAATTAATGTCTAATGGAATTGTTCACCAGTTAAGCTGAAAGTAGATGTTAAAAGATGGAAAACAAGCAAAAATATATATATTGTTCATAAACATGCTTAAGATTAATCGTCGGTTCACGCCTTCCGTTTTAGTATTACTGATGTCATTAGTGACAATGGACAGTTATTAAGTAGCCTATCTAGACAGTCTTCCTAACTGACCTTGTTGTTTACGAAACATCAAATACATTATCGAATGTACAATGTTTGCTGCACAGAAATCATACGACAGGATACCATAAACGTCTAGGAGGTGACACACAGATCGTATCGCTATTCAAATGGCACCGTATTGTGTGCAGCTCGGTCCAATCCTACGCAGTGTTTGTAATATACGCTAACTTTATATGTACACTAGCCGACCCCAGAAAACGTTGTTTTGCCATATAAAAATTATTACTTTAGAACTATTTTGATAAAGATAAAAATGGTTATAGTTGGTTGACCTTAAAAGATAGACATATGCTGTCGCGGACTTTTATTTAGAAATTTTAGAGGGGAACAATATTGTAATACATGATTTTGGAGTAATTTACACCGTTTAGTTAGCGCACGCAAGGAAACTGTTTACCCAAACGCGAGTCAGTACACGTCATACGGGCGATCGGCTGTGCTCATAATCACGCATTCATTTATCATTAACAGATTACAAGTTATTATTTACATTCAGTTTAATATTTTCATTATCAAAGGTGTCCCTCGTCTTGTAGGTTACGGCTAATCAGGCTCTGACGGCTGTACCAACGGCGCCAAGCTTCACACCTGGCCGTGTCGTTAATAGTTCAAAGACCCAACGTGGCACTTACTTTTTGGAAAGTTAACCAGTGTATTTAATTCATGATGATATTACCAACCGTGATGTAAAGACTACGTATAAATTTAGATAATCTACATAATTTTGTAGGTTCATTCTACGTGTTGAACCCGACGATATTATGTTAGGTTTGTTACTTAAATAAATAATAGGTAATGTTTGTACATGTGCTCAGTAATGTATATTGATCAGTACCTAAAATAATACGAGAATCCGTTTTTGCGACTGATAGATACTGCTGGTATCTTAAAATACTTATCTATTATAAAAAATGTTAATATTCAATTTACCTTTTGAGAAAAAAGACTTATTTTTAATCACCTCTGGTTGCGAAATGAGTAACCAAAAGAAAATAACGAAATATAAAATTATATCTGTAAATTTTTAAACATAGTTCCAAAGCATTGCATAAGTAAGTCTTTATTTCTCTTTCTTCGAAGTTCCCACGAAACTAAAATATTTTTATGATTGATTTATAATTTGCCATATTTGCTACTTTATGGTTTTACTGGTAATTTTTTACTAGTAAGTAGAGCGAGGCGTGGTTGGATTAAACTAGTTTTTTACTATAAGGACAGTAGCAATCATCTACACATATAATAAAAATTTACTGATCGCTGTCTTTACATGGCAAATATATTTAAAAATTCATAATTTATATACGCAAAAGACCCAAAACCAAAATGTTTTTTTCATTTTGTCTGTATGTTCGTGCACGCTAATTTCAGAAACGGCTAATCCAATTTGAATGTAGTTTTCAGGATAATATTGTGTTTGGCTTTACTTAACGTGGTTTTCTCTTTAAAATCAGTTAACAAATAAAGAAGTTATGTCAATTTATGTCAATTATTGACTGTTAGGCGAAACGAAGTTGACCGCTCACCAAGTGCTAAAATATCATTAATTAATGTTATTGTAGTAGACGTTATTTTAAATCAAGTTGAGGTAAAAATTAACATATTCTTCAAGTCTTTCTGTTATTGATTAGCTCGTTGAAACACTCATTGTTTTACCGTTGCAAATTCCCCATTGCTCATCTCACGTATGATTCTTTCGAAAGTCACACGGTTAGAGTACAATCACAATGGATAACAATTGGACCGAGCACTCGTTTGTATTAAAACAATCACAATACAATTAAATCTGATTGAAATGTAGCGTGGAGCCAATTTGAATTAGACGTGATTTATTTTGCTGACGGTATTTTGAATGCCCATTATGTAGATGAGTTCATTATTATTTATTACTAGCGGACCTGTCGCACAAACGTGTCGCATACGGCTTAAAATATTATCCAATTATACAATTATTCATAATTTAGTATCTGAAATATAAATTAATGAAGCTTATAGGGCCATAGGTTATAAGTTTGGATTATATTGAGGTTTTAAAGAAAGTCGATATTGAACTTTGACATAGGTAAGTTAATATTAACTGAGTCTGTTCAAACGTATTTGTTATTTATAGTTAGTTTAATCCGACGTCCGTTTTCTTGTAAGATTTAGATGCTGAGAGCGGGAATTAAAACCCATCTAAGCCAGAACCGGATTCGTAAGATAGAATTTTGCATCAAATGCCAATATATGTATTTATGAACATTTTATAGGGGAATAAAATAAACTAATTAATATTAGTATCTCTCACAATCATTCTGTTTATATTTAAGTTCATCAACACAATATTATGTAATGCAATGAAAATCTGAAATCCAATTACTGCTTAAAATTAAATTTTCTTTCTTTAAAAATATCTCTTTTTCTATATTCATTAAAATTAAAATTACATTTCATATTAAAATTTAAACGAAAGTGCAAGCTGCAACTTCAAGTAATGATTAAATATTTTGTACTGAATATTAGTTTTCCATTGGGCCGTATCTTTACAGTAAACTATACTACTCTCAAAAAAACAAAAAATAATTAAATATGCAGCCGTTTGAATTGAATCTGTGGTGAATAAATTGAACGAAACGATCGTTCCGTCTCGATGGATTTTCTATCCGAACGGCGGCTTTGAGGAAAGAATACATTTAAATCGCGGCTTGTACACTTATTCAAGCGCGGCTGTGAGTATTTTCTTCTTCATCGAGTTCATTTCCTCAGCCGTTTTTAAAACGAGCGAATAACACACGTTTAAATCCGTTTTCATAGAAATACGAACGCACGATTCACGTACTGCGTTCACGAACAAAAAATGTGAATACTAGCGACGGAGTAATGACTCGTGCATAATCCACTTCAACTGAGCTTTGTGCTCTAACAGCTATGAACAAACGTTTTGAGTGTCCTACCAATTGTATTCCTGAAAACCTAGCACTTACGATGGAATCGTGGTTGAGTGTGAATCGTTGAACGCTGCTACCACGTAGAAGTTGGCTTAAAGCACCTGAACAGTGAATGCAGTTTCAGGCACGGCGATATTCAATGAGAATATCCGGCAAATATGGCAGTTTGCATCTAACGTTAAATCCGAGCTCGCAATAAGTGTACATTTGGCGAGAATTTTGTGCCCAATATCAATTCAATACAATTTGCCGACCCTAGCGTGTACAAATACGGAATTAAATAACCCGAATCACCGTAAGGCCTTCGCTCGTATGAATGCTTGATTGAACGAATGGAAAAACAAAGTGATTTTTAGGGATAAGGCCCGTAGAACGTAAACTGGATTTGATTTCCAATTACCATGTAAATATCCTTCATTTCAATGACATGTTCGTTTTTGCGACCCGATACCGTAGCGATTGAGTCGTCAGAAAACCTTTTCACGTGTCGTTTCACAAGAATTATTGATATTTAAGCCCGTAACAAAGCGTTTAATTAATTTGTGTACGTGAATGATAATTTTGTATTAATGCATAACTGAAACTCAATTCGATTGCCGAAGAAATTATATTTCATCGAACCCCAGTTTTTATTTTATATGAATAAATATACTATGCATTTTCCTTTGTCGATGTATGACTTTTATTAACCTATGATTGTTTGTGACCAATCTCAGCCAATATGAAATATGACTGCGGTCGTAAGTGACTTTAACTATTACAGAATTACGCTTCGATCGACTCAGGTAACTAAATATAAGTTTTGTTCAAAACTGTCACTATACTATAACAAACATTGCACACGATTTAAGAACTAATTTACGGCTTAAAAAGTAAGTCTAGACGCGATAGTTGGTGATAGGCCATTCCCTATCGACAAAGCAGTCGTAAATTTTCATATAGTTGTATATTTTAAGTTATGGTGGTGTTTTGGTATTATACAATAGATGGTGTTTTGGTTAATAATCACGATTGTCCTAGAGTTTCATGTTATTGGTGACAGGTGGTAGTTGCTATGGCAGGGATTCAGTGATCATTGTAATGAAAAGCCTGATAGTCATGCACGTGAAGATATTTTTTATCATACTAAAGAAATATATACCACTAAACGCCGGTTCCTGAAAGACTTATCAAGATATTGTTGAACTATCAGGCATGTTAACGTAGAAGGTCTGTGAAATCAATTCGAGTTTCTGAAACATTGACTAGACAATAAAAAATCGGTTGTGTGTAAAATCAGTT
>DWJN01001028.1:0-19875 GCA_018248895.1 Carystus phorcus
CTAAACCCTTTGAGGTTAGATCCAACGGCCAGAATGAGACAACTCAATGGCCGTCATCGATACTACTAGGTTTTGTCCGCGTAAAAATACTTTCACAAAACGATTTGTTATAAAGATTTTTTACTATACAGAGTTTAATGCCCGTGTCTTCCTTCGCAACTATCATACTGGAATCACAATATATTTCCAGAATAAAGAAAATGTAACCTTCCTCTGTGACTAATTTCATGCCTATCCGTTCAGCCATTATGGTGTGAGCAACAATCATTCACCCACGAAAGGTTTTTGAATTTATCACATCATATGTAGATTAACATTATGATTATCAGAATAATATAATACATTATTTTGTTGCAGGAAATGCGGATATTCCTTATTTGCTTGCTACTGTGGGGAGCAGATGCGCGGGAGAACGACTGGCAACCCGTACTCCCTGAAGCCTCTCTCGTCTACCACACGTACACCAAGCCTTCCGATCGATCCTTAGACCCAGAGTAAGTTTATTTTAAAACCACACTTACACTGTAAACGATACATTTGTGTTAAATATTCGTCCAGCGTCTAACAGCGTCTTCGTAAGCCAGTCGATTCGAAAACGTCCTTCTACGAGTATCTGTAGTTATTTACATGCAATTATGATAACATTATTTGCATTTAACCCTCAATATAAATATTATGATATCACTTGCTTATAACCTGCTATATGAATAGAAGAAAAAATAAATAAATAAAATATATCAAAAAATTTAACATCATACTACATTCTTCTTTAAAAATATTGTTAATTTACAATGTGATGTCATGTTACAATTGCTTACAAATATGTAAATTAAATATCTTTAACCAGATATTGTCAAAATTGCCAAAAAATATGCAAGAATACGAAAGAATACTGAAGAATATTGCGATGACCTCGCAGCCTAGTTGTAGTGAAGACAGTAGTCCTGATTGCTCGAGCAAGCCAACATTTATGTAACAGAAATGTTTATTCTCATGATACACCTACGATGTTAGTGATCCCTTATTTAAGTCTCGTGTGTCATACTGGTCCCGGGAAATCTTAGTGCGAGGAGATAAATGTAGGCGTAATGTTAATCTTAATTCTTTATTAATGTTATAAATATCAAAATTTCATGAATGTTTGTTGTTCAATCATTTCATAACAGCTGAATGGATTTAGAAGAGATTTAACACAAATACAGACAATACAAAAGGACATAGGCTATATTTTACGATCAGCGTGGCGTAATGGTTAGCACACCGGACCGCCATTCGAAGGGTCCTGGGTTCGATTCCCAGTGCGGCAGATATTTGAATGATGATTTTACATTTCTAATATGTAAAATGCAAATATGTATTTATAGGACCAAAATAACATTAGTAATAAGTATTAAACGATATTTCTTTGCTTTATTGGATACCTATAACAATTGCCGTAATTTAAAAATGTGAGAACTTAAAGTAGGTTAGATTTAACACCTTCCCGTGGAATTGTTACAGACGGATATCCTCTATCGGTAATGACTCAAGTATCAAATTCAAAACCGCGAGAAAAAACGAATATTTAAATTTTAAATTCACGGTGATATAGTAATTGATGTTTTGAATTTAAGTTACAACAAATTGAAGTGAGAAGGCAAGGTTATGATAACTATAATGGATAATTAGCGTTTAGTCATGATTCACTTCACCAGGCTAAGATGATAGTCAATTATGCAATTCAGCGCAGCTGTCAACAACTCTTAACGCCTGCTACATAATTATTGTTCAACATCCACTAACAGAATTGCTCACGACACCCTGTCACTAGTTTTCCATTCAACTTTCAACCGTGTTATCTTCTCAACATAAACATGCTTATTATTATTAAGTGATAATAATATCTCTGAAATACATATATGTATATATAAAAATAACGTTGCCTGTATATGGAACACGTTAACAAAAAAAATATATTCTCGTAATTATTTCATATATCTACATTAGCAGATTATGAACTTTAAGCAATGTTAACTGTCAAAGACACAGCAATTGGTTCATAGGTGTCAGATCACCAAATAAAAAAACGTTTAATGTTTTGTTTATTCATTTTGTACACAATTAAATAATGGAGACATGTAGTTACTTCACAGAAATTCATTTAAATTACATACTTTTGTAACAAAAATTTTAAAGATCATTTCTCTCGGCTTGCTTTCTTCAAAGACAGGTATCCGAAATATGCTTCACGAGAATGTTCACAAGGCTCCTACGCTTTGTAAGTTTCTAGGTTAAACAGTTCAGAAATTACAGAGGAGTGATACCTACAGGTTTAAAGTACTCTCACACAGCAAAACGGTGATTTTAGTAAAGGCAATACGGTTTTCTAACACTCTTTTACAAAAAATGGAAAATTCAACGCTCCATAAATGTACACAGAAATTGAACTTTGTTATAATGTTCAAAAAAGTCGAACACGTCGGAGGACGACAGAGAACAAAGCTTTTGTACGTTTTTCCCAGTAAATAAAATTTTAGTTTAAAATAATGTTATGACTGAAGAGTGAAATATGAAATGAAATGTATTTATTTATTCAAAGTTTGTTTTTAACACTATCAAAGTCAAACTACGTCAATGCTTCAACAAAGTCCTACCATTTTATATTCAAGTGTTTGGAATAAGAATTATTACCATATACGTATGTTTTAATGAGCTAAATGGGAATCACAATCTCATTTGAGCACGTTAAAGTATATTTTACTACAATAGTTGTAGCTTAATGAACCTCATCTATAGTTGATCATAACAATGGAAAAAAACAATAACGTTGAAGCGCACTCCATATTATTGTATAATCTTTTCCTCATCTCAATGTCTTAAAATATCTAGCTCCGTTATCCGAAACGTTTGAAACAAGTAACTCTGGTCGTGGGCAACGGAGGTTTATATTTATTCCCTACATTTATTAAATATAAATTATTACGTAGAACCTCCTTGTATAATGGCTCACTTAACATATTTCAAAGTCTTTCCACATAGAAAACGTATGTAACTCCCAAACTGAAATAATATATTTACTGATCAAATATTTTGTGTCTACCACCGTCTGTCTCTAACTGTCTCATTAAAGCGCTGAAATATTTTGATTTGTTGACGATACGCTTGTCAATATTAGGTGCTGTAAACATTGGGATCGTATAAGAATTTTACTGAGACGGGCATGCAATATTTAAAAGTGAAACCTACTTCTTACTCTGTTGGTACAAGTCTATATTCAAAACACTTTAAAGTTGTCAATATTGTATATTTACTGTACCCTGCCATGTTTCGCGGTAGTAAATTGTACTTTCATAGATGAGAAATGACGACTAAAGTAAAGCATACTAACAATACCTTTGCGAATAATTCGCATAAATAAGTATAATAATTACCACTTTACAAAATTACAAAAATTGTTCACTTTATTTATTCTTCGACACATATGTAATAAATTTTTGTCACTTTCTGTTTTCGATATAGGTAAATTTTTGAAAAGTTGAACTTTGGGTATTGCCTATTTGGTTGGAAGTTGACGCGCGACGTTCTCTCATCCGTTCACGGCAATTATCGAGTTACTCAGGTGTTTCATGACTACGGGCTGACTTACTTCGACGAATATTTTACTATACTTGACATATAGAGGCGCAAGTATCAAAGTGTCACTATATGAAAAATATTTATACGTAAGTTATTAGAAAATTGAAGAAAAAAAATTACCAAAAGTAAATCACGGTGACGTTGTTTCGAAATTAAAGCTGTCAGATGGCAGCATTTCTGTATTGTTACTCAATGTATATAAATTTAATGATTGATTGATTTACAAAAAAAAAAAACAATAATCAATTTTTTAGTTGTGGATGCCGGTAGAGCAAGCAATTATCTATAAAATGATATATGATTTATGTGGAGTAATTGTAAGGTTTTTTTCTAAATAGGGAGGCAAACATTTTATCCTTAGCGTTTTAAAATATAATATGATGACGGTGATGATATTTTATATACATTTTATACAGCAATATCTGTAGCTATAAAATATTTTTTATTTTTCCATTGTTTACGTAGATGCAAATAAAAGTTGTTTTTTTCCTTGCTACTAATGTGAAAAATAGATAAAACAACCCTTAAAGCGGAATGCATATTGTGTAAATATTTAAGCTCAAATCCTTCAAAACTTTTTAAATGCGTACATAATAAACTTAACATTTATATATATCACTTACATACATTTCATTACATTACATTCATACATTTCATTACACTGAGGAGATAACTCCATAATTACTGCTAAACCTGTTCCTCAATATATGTATCTTGTCCCTCCTATTCAAGTAGTATTATACGATACTGATTAATTGAATTGCCTTAATGCTTAATTATAATCATGTAACTGATCACTGTCGAATAATCTATAGAAACTAATCTAACTTTACTAAGCTTTACAATGCGCAGAAGAGACTACAATTTTTCGTGATTCGTATACAGTGTGACGTCACTAGTTTTCAGTCAATGTACAATATTATGAAAGCCTTGTACGTGGCAGCTTTAATTACCGAATAAGTTATCTGATAAAAACCTAATCTATTGTAAAATCTGATCTATTGTAACGGGTAATTTTTATGACTGATGTTGGTGATAGTTTTTTTTTATTCCATTCCAAAATAAGTACAGTGATACGATGTACATGTCTGCCAAACTGTACAACTGTTATTTTGGTTTGTGTAAATTTTATTTCAATAACAAACGTGAAATAACAAAACTTAAATAGATCCAACTGACGAAAGCATTTAGCTCGAGTAATTTAAAATAGCTAACTCATAATAAATCAGAATATTTACTTTAATCTGGAGAAATGCAATTCCATTTGCGATGTGCTTGTGTGCTTGGCTTTTAACATAAAAAATTTTGGCCTAACTGTTCTTTTAGAGACGAGAAACAAACTGAATATCAATAGTTACATAAACTTTCGAACAATTGATTTTAATTAAACCGGATGTTATTATATTATTGAATTCCTTATACCGTTGGAAGTATGTAGTATATCGAATTTGTTATTGATGTCGCTTTGCTTTTGCGTAACTATTGGGAACTGTATTAGAATATGCTCCATTACGTGAATCGTACAAATCTATTTTAATTTTACTAGCTACTTTACCCTCATTCGCCTGTACAGGTGCTGAGATGAAAAAATCTTAAGACAGTATTCACACATCACATTCAGCTGTTAAATACAAATATAGGGGAGCTTCATACATTATTGTCCTCAATCTTTACTCTTTAAAAAAGTGCTTAATAATCTGTGCAGTCGTAATCGTGATTTCTTTTTATACTACGTTGTACAATAATGTAATAATAATAAAGGGTATGTTGACGAGGTTTTAGATCAGTTTCTAGTCAATCTACTAACAGAACATATGGTCAATTTTTGCTCGGGTCTTAACCGTCTATGATGCGTTGAATGCCTAACTAAAGCGTATATAAACCTAGTGTGAGATTACGATTTCAAGATTGTTTATTTTACATCCACTTGTTAAAACCTCTATGTCAATCACTGAATTTCAATCATGTGAACTTACTCAACACATCACAAACGGAAGACCTGGAAATAACCATTTATGCGTCACACAAAGCCTGCTCCAGCCGGATATCGATCTCAGAAGCCCGCGCTTGACATGCAGCCTCGGATTACCATCTTGTCTACGGACAATAACTACCCAGTCTAACAAGGTTCTCTGAGTATAACATTTCTATATTAAATTCGATTTTGCATGCTGCTTCAAATCATTTGTATATGTTACTGGCAAAGGATATATTTACATATTTGTTCCCTCGTTTGTCAATAAACTTTACCTAGTCAAGGTCTACATTTTATTTATAATGCCAAAAGTATATCAAGAAATTAGTAAATAAAGAGTAAATAATACAAGTTTTATTCAAGAAAATTAAATGTAAAGTAAAAGAACTTCCTGCATGTATTCATTTTGTTTTTAATTCAAATTCAAACAATTTTTTTTGCTAGGTTGTGGTTTGATATCCTTTGAATCAAATTTTACAGTATACAAAATACTATGTCAATCAATTTTGACTACTTTACAAACTTGTTGGTGGTAATGCTGCCCGGTTATTCGATTACTGACTGGGGCAGACCTTAAGATATAACATTTTTACTCAATAAATTAGCTGTTGCGTCGAAAAAGTAGAGTGAAAGCCAACCGCAGGCACCCGGAACGGAATAACCGGGGAGCGAAACACCCGGCCATAAAAAATATACCAAGTAACTCAAATGGAAAAAAGTTAGGTTGGTTAAGGTTGGCTTCTTATTTAAACGGAAAAAGGAACTTCACGTATTATTACTTATTATGATATTAATCGAGATGGAACGGATTAATTAAAGCAAAACTAGTTAAAAAAAAAACGAATAGACCGGAAACCGAAAGTTTTTCCTGAACAACCACAATAATGAACTGAACTGCACGAAGATAGAAATGTTCTAATTTATATTTATTATTCCAGATCACAGCTCAAGATTATCAACAGACGACCAGTTAGCCAATACGTCGACAAGATCACGAGTCTTTATCACTCCGTTCCTGCACCAACGTCAGACTCATGCAGCGTATACAAAGTTTCGATGAATCAAGAAATACCATACCAGTATTTGGAATATGAGAAGAATTTGCCAGATCTCAAAGAGTTTACACTTTGTTTGTGGAGCAAATTCCATAATCATTCTCTGGACCACCCTCTATTTTCTTATGCCGGTAAGTTTTATTTTATTGGAAAAACGTCTCGCGAGTTTGCATTTATTTTGTGATAGATTTTTCGATAATCAGGCAAATATTAACCTATTTAAATTCTGAATTGACTACTCCAAATCTATATATTTAAAACAATATTTGTTTATTTATCCTATATGGACTCTGAAATGATAGGAGATAACCAAAATTATATCAATCGGACTTAACCATCATCAACCGATGAATTACAGTTGAAAATGTTGGTTTTTTGCTGCTCAGCAATGATGCACGTTACTTTGACATTAATTATGAGCAGGGAAAAGGACTGGTTTTATGCCCTTTTAATTATAATAATTCGTGCGTGTATGAGCTTTTATAAAATCCATTTTTTCATCAAGTTACATCGTCACATAATTGTGTGTAGCTGTGGTCAGTAATTCAATTCGAAGAAAACTGTCTATTCGAACATAGTTTTAATGTTTTAGGTGGTAGATATAAATAAATAACGATACACAATCATAGTACACACTAAGATTCCCTGTGCCGATTGACAACACAGAAAGACAAGGATAATATGTAGAATGTGTGGAGTATTACGATATTTGGTACTTGCAACTAAAACCAATTTTAATACGATGAAGCCGCTAAATTAAGAACAATCTAAATCCAATCTAAAATGCTTTCATATACAACCCTAATTGGAACAACAAAATAAAATTAAGGTGGTCGACGTAAGCGGCCAAAGGTTCCAATTACTGTCATATGTAGAAGCAATTTAGGCCGAATTTAGTACAATCGAGAAGTTCAACCATTCGTAGTGGGACTTTTTGTCTCAGTAGTTCAATTGTAAGTACCTTTAAGAGTTGAACTACTGATACTAAGTATTTAAACACAAGTCAATTGGGAGTGACGAGAGGTCAGAGCTGATCAAAATGAATTTAATTACGTCCAAATTATTTTAAAAGAGCATGGTCTGGGCTGGTTAGTGGCATGAACAAGAAAATTATATATCATCGCATAAAAAGTTGAATCACCTACTGAATATAAATAATGTATTGAAAAAATATTCTTATAAGTATGGGGTAGCATTAACTGTAACATACTGCATACTACGAGTACATCAGTAAACATGACAATATGTACCAGTTTCAGTTTTATTTACATTTTCATGAAAAGCTGCTGAAACGGACTGCACAAAGCTTATTGTCAGCTGAACAAAATGGCAACAAATTTTATATTTGGCTTGACAACATCGCAAATTTTAACGTTGTTTGTTATTCAGTAACTTATATTTCCTACGTAATATTACTGGTGACATCACTCTTTTTAATACATATAAAATATAACATTTTTGAAGACTATATTTCTTGTTATAGTATCTAATAAATCTAATAGTTAAATATATCCGAGTAATGAAAATTGCTATGATATTATAAACTATTTATGTATGTACATATACATATGTACTTGAGCGCATCGGATTAGAAAATGATAGGTATATTACATCCCGAAAACGGTTTAAATAATCTGACGATGTAATTAGCGGTAAAGAAAATCTATTTAAAGTGTTGTAAAAAAATTATCTTTGATTTTTTTTAATTTCAAATGATTTAATATAAGAGTAAAACAATATAATCTGCCGATTTCCATATGCCTAATTTATAGGTCGTCAAAAAATTCAGCGTAACAAGTGTATCTGGGAATATAATTCAATAAAAAAAAAAAAAAAAAAACTTATTATTATTTGAAGTGGTCACTTCCTCCTTTACATCCCTTTCGTACAGCTGCTACCACCAAGCAAACTGGCAGATTAACATATCTTCGTCATGGGAGTACTTAGGGCATACTCTGTCAATATCTGACACATTCGAGTCCATTTGATTATTTACATCACTGAAAGCCTGTAACCCTCGTCTTTGATGCTCGAGTAACACTCCAATTAGCATCGTGGGCTCCCCTATAATAAGTTACTTTGCTTCTTTTCAAACCAATTGCCAAGACTTTGCAATAACGAGGACTTCATTTCGAATACAATATAATAAATGTAATGCCTTTTCCACGCGTTTGCGCGATGACTCCTGAGTTTTACAGAAAATTGTACCATACTCTTTAAGAAAATATTTCTACAAATTGATACGTTTCTTTATGTGGATTTCCACGTCATTTCCTTCTTTGATATAAAATACT
This sequence comes from Carystus phorcus, assembly GCA_018248895.1. Lineage (NCBI taxonomy): Eukaryota > Metazoa > Arthropoda > Insecta > Lepidoptera > Hesperiidae > Carystus > Carystus phorcus. Next base: position 8,940 of record DWJN01001028.1, read on the forward strand.
GAATAGAGACATTTGTAAGAAAAGCAAAGCGTCTCAGAATAATATAGAATTACATAGATACAATAGCTTTTATATTACTACGTAGCAATTTAAAGTCACTCATAAAGGCATATAACATTTAAAACATTTAATATAACTTTATGTTAGCTAATGATGTATAGTCCAGAATCCCTAGGCCAATTCTACAATCAATCACTATCAGCAAATTTTCTATGTGTAGCTTGATTATAATGAGACGTCCAATTTATTCGCTTACAAAAATTCTCGATTGTGGTAGATAACAGTGCTAGCAGGGTGAATATATATCGATTTGACGATTCTCAAAAATATATTACTAACTATTGCAGTTTTTACCATGCCATACGATAATTATTAACATTATTAAAAAAAATATTTATCCTACAAAATGTTTCATTTGATTAAAGTTAATATTTGGAATTTGTTACGATTTTCAACAGGAAACACCTCATTACATCCTTTCCTGTCATAATATTACTCTATTTGTCGAGAGGAGCTCTCAGTAAAATATATTTTATCGATGCTTCATATCGACTCGGTGAAGCGGTACGTTAATAAATTTCCGATATTTTAAAACGGCGGCTTGTGTCCTCGACGAGTAGCACGAAATATATTTTTGTATTGAAATATAAACAAAATACAATATCTTTACTTTAAACAAGTGCACGCAGCTGTGTTCGTTCAGATTTAATTTAGCACAATTACGCTACGGAAATAAAAAAAAATTAAATCAAAAATATAAATTATCCATTCCTTAAAGATGTTTGTAATTCTAATTTGTCCGGTTTATAGGCCTATTATTCTAATCTATACTAATAATTTAAAGCTGAAGGATTTGTTTGTTTGATTGATTATCTCAGGAACTACTGGACCGATTTGAAAAATTCTTTTAATGTAAGATAGTCCATTTACGGAGGAAGGCTATAGGCTATATAACATCACGCTAAGATGAATAGGAGAGGAGTAGCAATAAAAAATATTGCGAAAACAGCAAAATTTAGAGCTTTCCTTGCGTACGCTAAGTAAACGGTGAGTTACTCAAAAACCATGTATTACAAAATTGTTCCCCTCTAAAAGTTCTATCTTAATCGTATCTTTTTAACATGGCCTGTATTTAATATCACGTAGATACTTGGATTGGATTGGATTGGCTTTGGCTTCGGCGGACTGGCGTGCTGGCGGCATTTTGGCTTAATTCACATCCGTTGCAAAATGTACTTTACCTACAATTACCATATAAAAATTGCCCATAATTATTTGATATTATATTTGATTTTGATCTTAACCCCGTTTATGTAAAGATAATATTGATTCTTGGTCCAGTGTTACGATAGTTATGATTTGTGACGTAGATAATTCTCTATTAGTAGTCTGGTAAGAAAGTTCTACTACTAAACTAATCAAAGTTGGAGCAAGTTGCACGATTAAGAAAGACTACGAGAAATTATCTCAACTGTCAAAAGAGTCCCGGCGATGAAAAAACACTTAACAAACTTCGACTTGTCACGGGTATACTTACTTACTATCTATCACGGTATCTTTAATAAGATTACCGTCACAAAAAATATGATCTTTTACATATAAACTAATATTTAGAAAATTAATAAGAAGTTTTTAAAGGTAACCTTACTTTGCCAACGCTATAATTAATTAATTAAAATTTCATATCGTAGTCAGAGATATACTAAATTTCTATGATACATGTAAATATGGTGGTAGGGTTTAAGTTTTTAATTACGACGTTGTGCATGAAGAAGTAGAATATTTCAGCAAAACAGCGCATGTTGGAAAATGTCCTTGTGAATGTTTTGAAACATTTTTGCTTCTTCTTAACCAAAAAAGATATAAATTATGACAGAGTTAGATTTTAGTATACTACGTAGTTACAAAAGCGAAAGACTGCAGACGGAAAAATTAAGTCAGAAACTAAAGCTTTATTACAACGTGGTTAGGTACACTTGGTACAAATTGAAACTCCTTTAATCTTGAAGAAAACCGCCATTTAATAAGCCTACAAAATTGCACTTTGTTGGCGCATAAAAGTTGCGAGTAGATGCTGCTACTTTGTGACGTTTCTGGTCTTAACATAGACACCTAGAACATACACTATATGGTTATTATACATTCTACATATTATTACGGATTCTCGTACGGAATATAATGTGACTGGCATGAGGACTAGATATATTAAATTTTGTGGTACGGACTTCTCCGAAAAGCACCACGGCCTAGTTAATTTTACGCAAAATGCATTAAAATACATGTATGAGGTGGCCGCTTGAGTTATATGTACTCCTATATAAAGATGGCTCTATTTTTTGTTAGTATCTTTAACATTGCCTACAAAATCCTGTCATTTATTTTAATTCAATCACAACAAAACTGTTTTAGCATTAAAAACTTTATCTCATTTAAATAAAACTTATTTCACTCCGTCATTATTATGAACGATGATTCTCATTCGTTCGACGATAATTCGCTCGTCAAATATTGCCAGCTATTATGAAATATAGTATTACACGTTTTAAACAACGTCAATAAGTCGCTAAGCTCTAGTCCTTGTTAAGTAGGATAATGCGAAACTTGCGAGTGACGTAAAATAAGAGTCAGTTGGAAGATACTGAAGATTTATACTGACACTAGTATTATAAAATATTCATACGAAGACAATCCGTGAATATCGTTGCGTGTATTATTCTAGTTATCGACACGCAAGTTACCAAATGTTACAGTACACTGAACTGAGACACTTGTTGCATAATGTCCTTACGTATGCGAAGAAAATACCTTTCGGGATTATATTACGTTAGATTGCGTAAACGTTGGAACGAATTCAATTAACAATCAATCATATCTTGTTAAATTTCAATAGAAGACCTCAGAATTACTTACATAGTCGAGAGTAACTTGAATGAGAGCGTTAGGTATATTCAAAAGCACATCAATAAAATCGATGTTTGACAGTAAAGTCAATCCGCTAAATAGATTTATTAACCGTAAAACATCAAGAGAAAACAAAGAAAAAGTTATTTATGTAAATTAAATTAGCTACCTATATTAAACTTTTTTATTAGCTTCATCTTCCTACGATTTTTTAAATAAATTCTAGTATCAGCTTTAACCGTGATTTCTTTTTCCATTATGGCTTGTGACTTATTTAATTTGTATAAGATTTATTTTTTGCTTAGGTCAATCCATGCAAGTTGATTTAAAATTACCTCCTGTTGAAATGTGTCTTATAATATTTAAAATTTTGAACCCTAATAGGCGATAAGATTTTGCGATTGATATTGTTTCACACCAAAATGAGGGGTCAAATTTAAATTTGTACAACTGAGAATTTAATTATCACTTACTTCAGTATACTGTACAAATACCTAAGAATTCCTCAGAACGTTCCGAAAATATTTTTGCCGAGATTTTAATCCGCATTTCTTTCTTCTCTTTCATCGACCTAAAGTGAGATATGGTTTTTATACATTGGTATAGAAGGGGTGCAGTAGTGGGATGTTTCATTTCATTTCATATGATTGTTGTGTTCTCTTAGGAGCCCAAATCAAGCTAGGAAAAAACTACATAATTAAGCTTTATTATGAAATTTATGTGAATTTATACATTGCGATATATTGTTAGTTATAGTTACACCAAATGTATTCCGTAACAAATATCAAGTAGGTACACAAAAATTATTCTAATAGGATCGCGTAACTCACGACACTGTATGCTAAATGTAGTGAGACCGTTATGGCCATTTATTGCTTGATTCTGTTAGGATTTAAATCGTGACCGGCAGATACTTTTGCAAATCGTTCTCGCCGCTATGCAACACTAAACCCGGTAAATGATTAATGGTCGTTCTAAAACTTTAACATATATATACGAAACGATTACTCAAACACACAATATTAATTTGTAATACTATTGCTATGAGTTGTGAGTTGCCTAAAATATATAGTAACGTTGTTGATCAAATTAGAGTAAAGAAAGTAACAACTCGCTCTCGTTTGGCGACAGACACAATCAAGAGGTTGATAGCTCGTTTGGTGAGGGCTTCAATGGGAAAGATAATAATACCAATAAAAATATAATATTACTAGTTGACCCAGCAGACGTTGTTCTGCAACAATGTAACCTAACAGAACCGGCCACGCGTTGCTGTGACTAAGGTTTACATACTCAATTTTGCCAATTAATAATCTTACATCGCCATCTGTTAAAATGTTATGAAACTAATTCTTTGTGAGGTGTTAAACAAATAATTTGCAATAAAATAATATTGCGACTATAAATTGAGATGTAAGATATCCATCCTATCTTTTAAATTGGATCAAACTGGACACGATGTACAAAATTTGATTAAAATCGGTTAAGTAGTTTTGGAGTCCATAGCGGACAAACACCGTAACACACACTTTATATATATTAAGAAAATAATATATTTTTTTGCGAAACTGCGGAACCAACTACTGTCGTTACTTACGAGACCTTCTCTGTATTTTAAGTAGTGATGACTCTGGCGCATGTGGCGCCCATGCGCAATCAATACCTGGACGTCCCCCAGTAGATGCGCGGTCAAAATCGAACTCATGTACAAAATCATTGTGTGGTTGAAGCAGCCGTTAGTAGCGCGCCTTATTTTGCTGATACACTCAACATCGATTTTAAGTCTTAACGTGGATGCTGCTTACTTGAGAGCACCAGCGACCACTAACATCATAGCGAAAACCGCTCATGTATTAAGGATCCCAATGTTTTAAGGCCGCCTCTGTTTTAAGGCCCCCCTTTTTTAAGCCCGTCCGGATTCACCCAAAAACATTTTATTGTTAGTTTTGCTCCAGTAGACATAATGTTTACATTCAAAAATAACCGCAACAATAATGCAAATTTGTAATTGTTAGCAGACAAAATTTGTTTTGTTTTAAAGCTGTTTTATATGATGCAGTGTTTATTTTCCAGTGGGAGATAGCCCGAAGGAAATCTCATTATGGATATCGAACAAAGGAGACGCGAGTTACTTCAGTATGGCCGTCCACGGGCAGAACTTCTTCAGGCTCAACTATCCGCTGAAGCTAAATACGTGAGTTGTTTCATATTTCTACACGTTAAATATATTATATACGTTGGTAGACGCCTTATTACAGATCTAGAAACCGAAATATATATTATGAAATTCGATATACACATTCAATACGCGATGGATAATTTTGTACTCCTTTCTAAAAATAGTCTTACATTGTTTACGTTCTTGATGACAATGTGAAGGTAACCTTTGAAAATGAGTTACCGCAATTCGAGTCACACCATTTTTCTACAGAGCTTTTATGCTTAGTACAGAATAATGAAGACAGGAATTCCTAACAATGATGAAATGGAAAAAAACACAAACTTCAAATCCTATCAGTCACTTTAACATAAATTCTTCTATAATGTAAACATTGACTTTAATATGCTTTAATCATTTATTTTATCATTCATCAGAAAGTATAGTCATGTAATGGGTTACTAAACAAATAATATTTGGAAAAATATATATTAACTATTGAGATTATAAGGTCTCAATGCGAAGTAACCTTGTGACAAAATGAAATACGGTTGAAATTTGATCGCAGAGCGGAAATCGCCTATTATTATCAGATACGATCGAGTGCGTCTGTCAGCGGTAGTGTAAATTGTGATTGACTTCCCATAATAATAAGATGGTTAATTAATATGATATTATCTGTTAATTAACTATTTAACTAAAACGTTATATTGTAGAAATGTATACTGCGTAATGTTTGAACATAATAATGGGTAAATTAATAAGCTTTTAGTTAGTGAAATTTTAGTCACTTAATTAACTAAAATATAAGTGTACAAATAAAATAGATTATCCTCGATCACCTTAGAGAGAAAAGATATTTTCTTACTTTAAACATAGTTCACCAGGAGGAAAAGTGTCTCGAAAAAAATCATTAAAAAAGTCGACGTGGAAGACCATCAGCTCAATCCTCGGATCAGATGAAAGAGGTTACTAAAATGCCTGTTTAATTGTATCTTACATGCCGACGATCCTTCATTTATCGGCAATTGTAGAAGAAAACGGCCTGTTCACAGCTGAATTCACATGACCTTTAGTGATGAACAGTACTAAAAACGTACCAAGTGATACAAAGTACTAAGCGCTCCTTACGTTCGAATAAATCTTATAATTATTAATCCCTTAATACTTCACTAGATATTAGAACAAGTAACTCACTGTAGAGCAGTTTATGGAATTAAAATTTTAATTATGTGTGTTACGCATGTATACATATTTGTTTAAACTACTTTTTTATTACGTTATGTAACGGGACTAACATTTATTCGCTCCTACCGCTATAGTAGCACACTTATCTTTCGACCAAAGTTATTATATCATTTTTAATAATACTGTAATTTGCAAGTAGTATTTAATATTGTCGTACAGTCAAGTAATACAAAATGATTCTTTAATTTTTATTTACAAACCTTAATTCAATTTTTTTTTTCAATATAAAAAGATAAAGATAAAAAGACGAAGGAAAATAAAATTTGCATAAAAAATCCACTTCCTAAAACTCATTTATTAATGTAACTTACATTTCGCCATGTTATATCTCATCCATCATAAGGAAATACTGATTAGTCTGTCTATCAAAATTGTCAAGTTGTCAAGTCACTCAATACTATGATGCTAATAACTATTAACATCTAACAATACATTATTTTTTTTATTTCATAACAAAATAAACTGGTTACAAAGTCATACAAAAAGTCCGTGTTGATTAACAATGAGTTCAAAATTTAGCTGTTGATTTCGCAGGTCGAAAGTTAATGAACATTAATAATTAATACAATATTTACTTTGAGTATTATCATTTGGTTTACACTACGATTACCAGAACCATATCATCAATTATAACGTCATCAATCTAGGTCAATGTAATGCATGCATATGAATATCAGAGGTTTCGCAATCCCTAATTCCAAACCAATTTCCGTTGCTGGCGGTGCAGCGTACTGAACTACGGATTTTTTTTTTGTAAATAGTCGATAAACGTAGCGTGACGATAACAAGCCCCGTGCCGATGAATAATAATATCAATGACTCCATAATCATATTGATAATATAAGCTCTACGTTAAGTTCTATCAGCAAACAAACTATTGCAGCAGGTCCTTACTATGTTGAGGCAGCCGAGCTCTGTTTTGCCCCATTTAACTTAGAAGATACTTTACAATTTTTGCTGTATATGTAAGTAAAAGCCGGAGTGTATATGGAGTATATGTAAGTGAAAGTTGCTGATAAATTAAACCTTTACAGTTATTGATATTATTAACGGCACACGCAGTGCCTGCTTGTTATTAGATGGCTTATCTGTTAGTTTATTTGTTTAGCCGATGATCGCATCGGCTGACAATAAAAAAGATGGGTAAAGCATTTTCGAGAACCATTTGTTTTTTCTTTATATATCCTAATAATCTACTAGGTAAAATTTAATATTGTTTTCATAATAAGTACATTAGTGTTCCAAACAATACACTACCGGTAAAAATCAAAACATGGTATAATGATAACGAATAACGTAAAGTATAGCTTGGTTAACGAAAGCTGACATGTCCAACACTTTCACTTGGCACGTGTAGTGGTTGTTAATAAACCCACATGATGACGTCGCATTACATACGCAGTAATATACGTCACGGGAATCCGTATATCGCACAAAGTGCAGCTTACGTGCATGGCTGATTGTCGTTGTTTTGTTTTTACAACTATTACGAAATCCGTCAGTCAAAGCCAACCTTCAAAAAATCTTGTGAATCATATTTAAAACGAAAATTCTTCATCTAATTGTATTGTGTGAGTGCCTACTATGTACACGCTAACTAGTTAACCAACTTATACTGACATACTCGTATTAGTATGAATTTCATCACATACGTCAATTATAATTGCACGGCTTGCACCAATCGTAAATGAACTAAGTTGAGCAACGGTGGGGCGCGGTCGGAAGTTGTGAGGTTGATAACCTTCGCGTGGCTTAGGAACTAACCTAATCCATACAATGAAACGCGGTGAGGAATACCGAAGCTGATTCGACCATTGTCCATAGATGTATTATCCACCACGCTGCTTCAGTACGGATTATTGGAAGGGTTAGTACATAAATGTCGAATTATTATGCCAGTAGAAGGCCTCCGATATGGCATAACGACTGTTAATATGGACCGGGGTTGACGATTTCATATGCCCTCAAAATACTTTGCTACTAGCGGTTACCTTTCCACCTACCGATCGCGTCTTTTTTTTTCTAAGGAGAAAATCTTCCAAAAGATACACGACGGATTATTTGGAATTTTTACCCACTAGAACCCCTCAAACCTTCGACTAACTGACGCGTATGGGGAGTCTGAGATCTCCAAGGAGCACGCTGTTGCCTCCCCGGCGTAAAACCCAAAGGACTCAATCGCTTACATCCTACTTCACCAATCGTTCCTCCAGTTCCTTAATTCCGTCGGTCAATGACACAATCCGCTGAGTTATAACGCCACACACTCATAGCCCCACACTAGGATACCCTGTGTCGTGGATGTCATGGACAACAAAGAAATACAATTACACACACCCAGATCGAGAACAGAAATTTAAACTCATCATTCAAATTTCGGCCTCGCTGGGAATCGAACCCAGGACCCATCGAACGGCGGTCTGGCATGGTAACCATTACGCCACGCGGGTCGTCGACGAGTTATGAGGTCGAGTTATGACCACTTATAACACACGTACATATGTATATGGCAATGAATGTTTATGGTTGCTTCGTGTATTCGCGTATGTTCTTGACAGTTGCAACACAAGGAATCCAAATATAGGTGTATCAAATTCAAATGTATCGAATTAGCACGAGTGGGCGTGTTAACAGGAAACTTGCAACAATTTGAAGGGTCATGACTAAATTCGTTTAAGAATGTTAAAAATCGCGAGTATATATGTATTATAACATGAAAGGTTTGAGCACAAAATAAGTATCTACGTTATTTCATCCTAAGACCTAGAGGATAATATAAAACGTAAGTAGTTCTGTAAGACTTTAATGTCCTTATTTTCTACTTTAATTTAAATTTTACTTGTATGTTAACTACGTAGTAAAGTAAGGTATAACCCCTTATAAACGTTATATCTAATAAATAGTAACATTTTCTCTACAAGAATTTTAAAGGAATTTCGGAAATTGCTGTAACTCTAACTCTAACAGAAAAGTTTAATTTGCCAGACCATTGCCTGGGTCTCTCTTCATGATTGACTTTATCTCTTCAAGTCTAGAGCTCACTCCGTCACGCTGTTCCAGTGCGCGTTAGTGAGGTTAGTGGTCAATCCAAATGTCGAAAAGTGCCGGCTACCCGAAGGCCTTAATGACTTGACGACTGCTATTTACTATAATAACCGGGACCGACGGCCTAACGTGCCCTCCGAAGCACGGAAGCGCTCAAGAAATGTTTGCCACTAGCGGTCACCCATCTAGGTACCGACCGCGCTTGCAGTACTTTACTCTATCGATCATTTAGGATCGACGTTAGCCGTCGTGTTATGATCACATCAATATTAGACGGTATAGCTTAAATGATAGTACAGGCTCCAGTTTACACGGTTCGGTATGGTTTAACCTGTTAAAATAAAGTTTTTATAGTTTGGATGTGGTTCTAATACATAAAACCAAAGTAAATATGTATGGTCCTTCTTCTAAAACTTCTCACCGTAGGAAGGTTTTCATTAAAGCAACTGCGTTTTACTTTCGAAAATATTTGTAAAATTCTATTTGATATAAAATTTCACTTCATTTCGGAGCATTAAATAAACAGTTTTGCCGTAAAGATTTTCTCATAAATGCACACATATAAATGTGGATGATTAGAGCAATAAGCTTCAAGCTACCGAATTATCGCGATTTCAAGTGTAGGTAAACGTTTCTGAAAATATTCATTAAACAAAAAAGGGATCAGCTACGAAGCAAGGTATTTTCAGAATACCTAAATTAATAGTAACACCTAAATTAAAAAACATCATGAAAAGACATATTTCCTTGCAAATAAGGTTGGTACTGTTATTCTTCCGTACTGTGGAATAACTCGATTAAAATAGTTGGAACGAAAGAGCTACGCTTGATCTCGATGCATAGACAAACATGAGTTCCTGTCCTACAAAAGTGGTGTGCAATCGCATAAATGCATTATTCAATGTCGATCGCCGGTTTCAGTTATGCATCATAATCAATGATTGCGCCATCAACTACTAGTGGATCACTATTATATATAGAACGCGTCCATTATATTATTATATCTCGTTTGAGCTATCGGTTCATCCGAATATTTGCATCAAACAAGACAATAATTGGTTTGTGCACATCACTTGATACTCGATTACTGTTCAATTAATAACTTACTTATTTATTTGTTGTTAAAACACATTAACGAATTACATAACCGTGATTCTTTTCCTAGCAAATTAAACTAATGCATTATAAGTAGGTAATTCGGGTAATTAGTGACCGATAAGGCTTAGTAAAACCAATTAAGCATATGTATATTTTAACGACCATAAAAATCATAGTGGTAAATAAGAGGATTCATTGTATTAATTTATATGTAATAGTAACTTAATAATTTCAGATGTAGTACAGTCAACGTCAAAAGTAGATGATCAAAATCGGACATTCAATACTAATGATCGTAATTTGCGTCAAAATAGTGTGACGGTGAAGTGTTTCCAAAGTACGTGATTGTTAAGTGTACCAAATATTAGCTAATAGTACTGACGCTCAATATTGATGATCATTCATGTACCCAAAATCTCTAAACTTATTTAGCGTCAGAACTAAGGATTGAAAAATTGTTTCAAAACGAGATGAATGTCAAATATA